>JAQFYE010004783.1:0-12859 GCA_034694305.1 Protaphorura glebata
GTACAAATTTCCCTGGAGACCTTTGCTTAGTAGTATTATTTCAACCTGACGGCAGTGATTACTCTGAAAAGACTGTTCCATTTAGAAGGAAGTGGGACTAAGTAATCTATTGAGGACTTAATTCTATTCGGCAGACGACATGTACAATGCACACAAGATACTCCCAGTCTCGGTTCTAGGAATCGTTTCTAAATAAACACGATATATAGGGAAAACATGAGAAAGGAAAGGACACAAACCTCATGAAAAAAAATACACCGTTGGAATTCGCGGCATTTTTATATGTTAAAGCCAATGGAATTCTGAACAACTTTTGTGAAAGTCCTACCCTAAAAGTCAAAACCGTTTGGCCGCTAAAAAATGTGTAAGTTCCCGTAAAGTGGCTTTCACTTTCGCTTTCACTCTACGTCATTGCACATGCCCAACAGAGTATTTCTACAGATCAAACGGTTACGCTTTTTGGGGCAGGACCTTCACAAAAGTCGTTCAGTATGCCACTAGCTACAAGATGGGTTTAGTGTGCCCGCTCTGGGAACCAGGACTGGTTTGTGTTGGCAGAGAGAAAGGGCACTCCTGTAGTTATAATTAATGAGATGAAGTCAATTGGACAGACAAGGCACTCTGAAATCGGATCCCGTTGGCTGCATTGAATTTGATTTCCACAATATAATATAATGTGGCGGTAAGGAGTTGAATGAGAGGACTAATAATGAGTAAGACGTCTAATGAGTCAGTCTTAGGACCAATTCCGAGTTCATTTTCATGTTCACATCTATTTCCCAGCAACGGGATGGACGGACGGAGTGCATTGTGCTCACCTACCGAACAAAGACTCACAATGTTTCTATCTACCCATTACTTCCACACCATTAGGCCTTAGGCCGGCTCAGGGTGTTCCAAAAGTTATGTCACTCATTTAAGGACCTAACCATGGCGTTCAATAAACAATTAGCTATACTTCAATTTACGCTCGGTAAATGGAAGAAGCTTTCAGGAACGAATTACCCGAATTCTTTTGAAGTGAATAGATAACAGCTTTAAGCTTAGCTCAGGAACCCCTAGTAGTAGGAAAGAGCTTAACTGGGTAATTCATGAATGACCTAAATATGGCATTTAATAAATATTTTAATTCACTCTCGGTGAATGAGAGAAACACCTTAAAAAGTATCCGAATTCTCTATTGGAAGCGAATTACCCGCATTAAATTGAACGTACCCCCAGTAGTAGGAAAGGGCTAAAGTCAGTGATTCCAACATAACAAGGCATCAAAGGGAACCATACAATTTACCGACACACACATATAGGCTCGATTAGAAGTGTAGACCACGATGGCTTCCGAGTTGTGCCTATTCAATGGTTGAATCATTGATATATTGCCATAGCGTTCTACGAATCAAACTACTGGAAAGACCTTACTTTAAAAGCTAATAACTGGTACTAAATGACCCGCGGAAATCTCGTACGGGAAGTAGATGGTTTGTATTTGTTGCTGCAAGTTAGTGCTCGGTACTACTTTGCAGGCCCCCGACATCAAAGGTACAGTTGAGTGGAATTTGGGTCAACGACCTTTTCTAGTCTTGTCAATTGAGCAATTGTTCGTCAATTGTGATTGCAGGCTATATTTTTAGAAGTTAATAAGTCATCCAATTCTGAACTGATATTTTTGATGTATGGTTTCTGTTATCGTCGGAAGATACAGAAATTCTGTACAAAGGACAGTGCAGATAGGTACCTTATAAGAAGTGGTGCTCCTGCTTAATTATTTGACGATTCTGACCTGCCAAACAAACTTTCACATATTACTGAAATTATTGTCAGTCCTACCATTTCACCTTAAGGTGTCTACGGTGTCCTCTCAATTTTATTATAAAAATTATCTGGTTGTATCTCTCTTGCCAAACTACGAACAAAAACCTGTATTTTGCGTAAAAATTCCAAAGAAGTATAGGTGAAGGCAATTAATAAATTACAAAATTAGAAACCCTTGGAAAGTGAGTTGATTTGAGACAGCTGAGGTGGAAAACTTTTGAATTTCAAAATGCTTTTGGCAATGTGGGACTATAAAGATTTATAGCAATTATGGTTCGCTTGTTTACAACAGCAAACTCTAAAGCTATTTGCGGAAAACGGTGACAATAAAAAAAAATTAAACCAGGATATGAAGAAAGGCAATATGCGAGGGATATGCGGTTTTGTTTTTGAACACCACCAAAGATTGCAAGAAAGTCGCCGTATTTTCTGGGATCCTCTGTATAGAATTGAATGAGTGAATAAAATGGCAAATGCTAGTTACTGCGGTTCTATCGTCTAGCCCATATCTTCTAGTATATTCTAAGACTCTCGCGTCCCATTAGGTACTTAAGTTGGCAGAGAAAGAAAAGAGTTGTCCGTCCGGAGATTTCCTTCAATCTCTGTTTTTGCCATACCATTTAACCCACCATCAGCCTGTCTATTTACAGGATCACAAATATATTCGACTCATTCAGGTTCTCAGAAAGTGCACCACAAAGTCTTTACGACAGAAAGTAGTGCATTTTTATGTTATAGCTATTGACCTCCTGGACAACTTTTGTGAAGGTTCTACCCCAAAAAGTCCAACCGTTTAGCGTCTAGAAATGTATTGGCGAATTACACTTTGTCAGGTCATAGGAATCTGTGACGCATTTATGACATCACAAAGTATATTGTTTTTAGCGGCCGAAGGGTTGGACATTTGGGTATGACCTTCACAAAAGTTGCTTAGAAGGGGAATATCTACAATGTACCAAAAATGCATTTTTGCCGTAAGGTGTTCCGTTTGGTTAATGGATCTTTATGGTTAGGGAACACCCTGTATATTTTAGCAAGACTCAATGTGAAGATACGTAGAAGGTAGAGACATGTTTGGGACCCTGTTATTCCTTTCCTTCCTTTTATGCCTGGTTGGATATCATAAGACATCCAGACACACTGTTAAAATGCATTAAGTGAACGTAAATCTTAGTCATTGATTTTCAATTTGGGTTGATGTGATAGTGGCAGAGTCCCTCAGACTCTTCCGTGTTCATGTGCCTCATTACAAGTTTGCTGGAGAAATGGCTCATCTGGAGTGTGACTTTGAGTTGGGGAAAACACGCCTTTATTCCGTCAAATGGTACAAGGTAAAAATCTCATGCTCATCACTTCTAAAAAAATTCAAATTCATATCTTTCCGCCTTCGAACATGATTGGTTGTGTCTAGAAATACCGTATTACCGATTTAGAACGACAGTTCTTGTATTTCTACTGGAAAAACGCCTCTAATCTTCAATTTTTTCGCTCGTTGGTCTAACATGTCCTTCTATTTTGGGAGAATCTTGTTCTTCAATGCTTTGGATGACACTTAAATAAACAAACAAACAGACATTTTGTAAATACGGCTGATTTTAAACACCTTCACAGTATTAAATAAAATAAAATTATTAAAATTTGTATTCTTTTTCTGTTGATTTCAGGATGGTGAGTAAACTTCAATAATCAGTGTCATATTCTTTATGAAGCGGAGATTTATAAGTGGATCATTATAAATATTGCAACAAATGGCAATGTCCTTTTCTATTTTTTTCTCCTGCTCATGGAATAACTGCCAAAAATTGTCACAAGATTTCTTTTTATAAAATTACCTTTTGTATATTTCAGATGAAGAATTCTATCGTTACCTGCCGAGGTATAACCCTCCTGTTAGTACGCACTCTGTGGACGGAGTCATTGTCGACGTAATTGAATTTTTTTTTCTAAATTTATGAAGTGATGCAAAAATCATGATTATTTGTTCCTACAAACTAACATAAAAATATTTTCTTGTGCACCCACGCGCTAAATATAACAATATCTACTATTTACTAAATCGGAGGGAGGAAATTAATAAAAATATCCAGGATTTCCTTTAAAAATCGGAAGAGAATTTTGGTCATACAAAGACCGGCACGACGTAGGAAAGGTTGACTAACGTGCAAAGCTAAAGTTGATTGGATGTCTCCGCCTGAAATAAATCAGGAGAATAGTGGACTGTGAGGGTGAAAGTCTAAAGGAGAAAGTGGGTTTGAACCGTATCTTGATGTATCAGCGGAAATGAGAAAACCGGTTGGATAGATTTTGAACGGAGTGCAAGTGCACATGAACGGGTAAAATGAGTTGTCTAAAATGGGATAGCCCAAGGGGGTGAAGCTCTATTTAATGTACGTGTTGAATACAAGATTCCACGTTTCTCTTCTCAAACATTTCTTAGAAAACGAAATCGGTAACAATAAGTCAGAGCCCTCAGGGGCGGAAGTCTGTCCTTGTGAATTGAAACTTACTTCGATACATAAGGAACCATATCAGTTATTGAAAACTCATACATTTTTCCATTTCGAGTCAAAAGTCTGGTCAAAGATTGTCCAAATATTGACAACAGTTTATCCTGAATAAAATAACGTTACTAAATTGTACACTCCTCCCTCATATTAATTTTGTACATTTTCTTATTCATAGATTGGTCACTCAGACTCCAAGCTAGTAAAACTTCTAAATCTAAATCTAAAGTCAACAGGTAATCCAGCCTTCATAAAATTTCAAGTGTCAAAATTAATAACAATTTAGAATTTCAATTTAAAAAATATGTTTTTTTTAACACTTTTGTTTCAATTTAGGGGTGTACCGTTGTGAAGTCTCTGCCGAAGCCCCATCATTTCTATCCAAACTTGGAGAGGGTCGGATGACTGTTGTCCGTAAGTTATTCATAATTTCTTTAGGAAATCTTGAGGAATCCGTACAGATTGGTAATATCTGAAAACCCAATTATAATTAAATTATGAGTGTGGGTGTGCCCAAAAAAACAAGGTACTTTTGTGGGGGTGGCCAATAACTATTGTACATACGTGTGGGTGTCCGAAAAAATGATTGCCAAAGTAATAATGCTTTTTGTCAGATCAACGTAGGTAGAAGTTAATTGTATTTTGGAACCATAAACTTCATATGTTCCATAAATTCAATTATGAAGGAGCATTTAAGAGATACAGCAAATAAACTTCTGTAAATAAATACACCTGGCCATAAAATCTAAACTAACATGTCCATCAAAGCTTTCCATCGGAGAGTAGGTAAGAGTGGCCGTGACTTTGAGGATGTAATAGAAGAAAAGTCGTCCTTCCGTGGGTGACTGAGTGAAAGCTAATAGGTGGTACGTGAGTGCATCTGATGGAGAAAGTAATATGGCTCAGCCCAGACCCAACCGAACAGGGAAGAAAGTGAAGTGAAGAATATTTCAGAAAGGGGAAAAGAAAGTCAAGAGAAACGAGGCTCTTCCAGAAAGTGGCTACTTACCCATTCTCACTCCAAATGCAATCCGCCATACATACTCACCTTTTTTACAAGGAAGAATTCTCAGTTGTAAAGTCAAATTCAATGTCAATTAACTTAGTGAGTGCCAGAATCCATTAGGTCCCGAGTTCAATTCCTGGCTGGCCTCCCTCCAAATTCCTTGTACGGCTGAGTGCTCGAACGAACTTGCTCCTCAGAGACCTTGGTTTAATTATTTGGGTCGATGGGGCCTCTAGAGTAACTTCTCTAGAAAAGAGCCACCTCGTTCATAGAAATTCAGACCTACGAGCCAAGAATTCGTTCAGCTAATAAATCGCAAATTTGGATTGAAGAGATTTAAATGTCTTTAACAGCAAATTTAACTAATTTTAACGATATCGACGTCCGATTTTTTATCGTAACGTGTATTTTTCATTCGAAGGCCTTCCCTTGTCAATCTGAACTTATTGAAGTAGCTTGAATCCGGCTGAATAAGAAAAACTGGAATGAAGTAGGCATTTATACACATTAGTTCCTCAGCCCAATCTACCAACGTACATAAAAAAAACTTTACCTTTCGTAAGGCTCCATAAGGAATGTATACCCCAAAAAAAAGGTCTCTATCAATATTTTCAGATTTGCCGAAGGAAGACCCACAAATCACTGGGAATTTACAGGATGACTACCAAATCGGAGACGTGTTAGACCTAAATTGCACATCTTCAGAATCATTTCCACCCGCCAAAATCTCTTTCTACATCAACGACCAGCTCGTAAGTCTTTATTGAAGGTGTTTCATAAATTCTTTCATTCATCCCCTCCTTCTCTACCTATGTAAATTATTGAAGCACCCCTCGTTATTTCCGGGCGTCTTTATTGGGGATCGCGGTATGAAAATTCGTCAATTGTATCGCAAAGTGTCCACGACTCAAAATTTATCGTCGGATTTTATTAGTTGTTATTTCAAAATACATACCGAATCTAAATTTCTAATATTTTTCAAGGGGTGAAATATTTGGACGTTTTTCAATACAAAATGCGAACTTTTCCAAGTGATTGTTAAAATAAATACCCAATATTAAAATTGGTCAAAATTGGGGGAAGTCGACTCAACTTAGACATTCTTGGTATTGTACTATGCCATGCTGCATACAGTCATACTTTGGATTTTTTGTGCAATGTTTGAAATGTTGCGATTGAACAATTCTACTGCAAAATATGAAGAACCTGGCTATTAAAGGGCCATTCTTCTGATTTTGGACCACACCGTACCCATTCAAGTGTCACCTTCCAAACGTGGCCGTTATACACAGACCTGACCGAAAATCTTTTCAAAGCATCTGAATCTCTCATCTATTTATACTGAACTTCACTAAGCGTCCAGGACCCATTGACTAGCCCATTGTTTTTGATTTATGTCATTCCCTGGATTACTTTCTCCCACTTTCTCCTCCTTTCTCCACCGTGCATTTCATTTCATTTCCGCATTAATAACGACCAAGGGTAGCTGCAGCTACAGCCACAGACACAATTTTACAATTCTAGCGTAATATAATATAAAATAATACATATGTATATACAGATGTATATTACTCAAATATAGTAGTGAATGAAAAATGGGCAAGCCGGGGACTCGAAACCACGATGACATTTCTATTTCTATATTCAAACGTACATTTGAATGTCCAACAAAATAATGAATGCAAGACTTTGCAAAACCCAGACCATTCTTCGTCGTCCTGGGCCTGGCCATACGAATTTGGCACACCACTTAAGTTCAAAACCTAGGTTTGGTTAATGTGCATAACCTCTTCGGGAAAGCCCCTAATGGCTTCCATTATGACCCCATAACTCGTCGTAATTGAATTGCTCACTTTTATATTCGATAATGGGGACAGAGTGCCAAGGGGGCAATTTTTGGGCCTTAGCCTTCTCCACCTCAAAATTCTATTTTTTCGCTTTCACTCACTAAATTTTGAATTAATTCGTCAGCTGGGGAAAGGATTTCATTTATGTCCGTGCTTACTTGGCAAAATGGGTGCGTTTCTATAAAATAAAAATTGAATTGTGGAATAAGGTGGTTCATAAACAATTACTCGCTCAAATGATGGCTTATTGTCGATTTCTACGAGGAATAAAGCACCAACCCTGCTGTGCAGAATGACATGAAAAATTCACCACAATTTGACCAGTGCGTTACCGCACTATCACCACACTACACTCAATGTCTTTAACTATCGTTGTGCATCCTTGTGGTCCCCGACTTTCCTACCCCATTAGGGCGATTTACTAATTTATGAAAGCGGTAGTGGGCAAACCTCCTGCGTAACCACGATGAAAACCTCACAGTATGGGAAGATTGGAAAGACTTAGTCATTTAGCAAACTGACTGACTTAGTCATTTAACAAATTGACTGGTTAGCAAGTCGACTGACTTATTTAGCAAATTGACTGACTTCGTTAGCAAATTGGCTGACTTAGTTAGCAAATTTACTGACTTTGTTAGCAAATTGACTGACTGACTTAGTAAATTGACAGACTTAGTCATTTAGCAAATTGACTGACTTAGTTAGAAAATTGACTGACTTAGTTAGAAAATTGACTGACTTAGTTAGCAAATTGACTGACTTAGTCATTTAGTAAATTGGAGGACTCAGTCATTCATCAAATCGACTGGCTTAGCCATTTATCAAATTGCCTAAATTAGTCATTTAGCAAATTGACTGACTTATTCTATTACCAGACACCGTAAATTTGTGAGTACATTTGGCCGCATAATTGTTATGCTACACTCTGAGTATTTTTACTGCGTGGGAAGTACACTTTTTAAAACCCTGGAAATTTTTGCATCACAGTCCATTGGAATACACATTCTTGTGTGGATTTTTGATGAGATGCAAAATTGGTGTGATGGAATGTTGGGAGCGCGAAGGTAGACTCTGTCTGAGTGACTTTGGCTTTTCATCTTTTAGACCACAAAGAGGTTTTCTTCCTTTCTGTGATTAGCATTGCAGATTCTTCCCCCCACTTCACACGCCCTCCCCCGCATAATATGGATAATATAAAATGCAGGGATGTTCGCTCTAAGAACTTGACTTTAATGTAAAAGTGAATACGAAGGAGATACGACAAGAGTGTGAGTGCTTAGGATTTTTTTTATCCATTTGACAACTAAGAAGAAAGGACGGAAAGGAGTGAGAGTGAAATTGCAAAAATGGCTTTTTTTTTGCAAAGGAAAATTCTTCCATCTTTTTTTTTCAGTGGCGGACTTTCTCCTTCCATTAGCCTTATCTTTATTTGTTCTTTCGTATTTCGCACATTTTCGTGTGATAAATTGTCTCAGGTTTTACCGTTTCAGGTTCAACCAGCCACTACGAGGCTGTCCAATAAAAGTCATACCGTATTTATTCTATTAGTAGCCGGGCTGTAATATTTTCTGATTTTCTTGAAGGTTGAGATTCCGCGGTTTGACCAGAATGCCGTGACCCAATTTGAACCACCCGTGGAGAATGGCTACTTGCGGTCACACAATCATGTGGTGACTAACCTGACGTCATCGTCGCTTCGACTCCGGTTGAGACTGTCAGCTCAACACTTTGACTCCCGAGGAAGTGCCAAAGTTCGGTGTGTTGCGAGCATCTCAACTCTCTTCTGGCAAGATGGGGATGAGAGAATGTACGGGACTTCGTCCAGAAAAACGGCCAGTAATGAGATAGAGGACTTCCGATTCGGATCGGCCAGTAGTCGACAGCATCACTATAATAAAAACAATACCAGAATCCTAGCACCTCCGTATCCTTTCACCTTTAATACGTCCGCACTTGTCACCGGTAAGTCAGCGGCCGGGTTTCTTAAAACCCGCGTCTTTCTATTCAGCCTTATGCAATCCGATTAATGCCCTGTTTTTCCGATAAAAGCCGTCTCCGGTACAAATTTGGTTTTTCCGATGAAAACCTTGTTTTTCTGATAAAAGCCAAGTTTTTCCAAAAAATGAAGGGTTGATATGAATTGAGCTTTGCAGGTGATAGCCAAGTTTTTCCGATAAAATTCAGGTTTCTCTGATGAATGCCGAGTTTTTCCGATAAAAGCCGAGTTTTTCCAATAAATGAAACGTTGATATGAATTGAGAATTTCCGATAAAAGCCAAGTTTATCCGATAGAAGCCCGGTGTTTCAAATCCAGGTTTCTCTGATGAATGCTTAGTTTTTCCGATAAAAGCCCAATTTTTCCGATAAAGGCCGAATTCTTCCGATAAAAGCCGAGTTTTTCCGATAAAAGCCAAGTTTTTCCAAAGAAAGTCGGGTTTCTTTTTTATAAAAGTCTAATTCATGCAATTAAACATGTGATATTTTGGGGGTTTGTGAATTTTGACTCGGATTTTTGGAGTCTTCCTAACATTCTGCCCGTCAACAGCTAGAAAATTGCACAAATTCCGCGAAAATTCCAATACACGGCTAAACTCAGCTCGTTTTCCCATACGAATTTACTTGAAATTCACTAAACGTTCTGCACATTCAATTAGACTAGAAAAAACCGAACACCTACCTGAACCTTGAATAGAAAAAATGCCTTGACAAACAAGAGAGCTATGTAGAAAAAAACTATGACAATCTCCTCAAGCTCACTCAGCAAAGTTCATTGCCTTGTAAAGTTCTATTTGAAATCGGAACGTCCGAATCGAAAGTTTTAAAATTCCTGGACATTGTTTCCAGCGTAACAGTAATTCATACTTGACATATGCGTGCGTTCTACCACTTTTGCTTCATGTATCATTGAACCGGGATATACTTTAACGGTGTTCTATAGTAATTTGACGCCTCAAACAATGAAAACTGATACGGTTGTGCTTAGAACGCGCACGTACTTCGGAATTTTGATAGAAAGCAGAGCAGAGCATCAGAAATTCACCTGTGTGTGTGTTACATTATTCCTAGCCGGAGCTCGCAATGTATTATATAAAATATTTTGTTCCCAACAGAGTGACAAGTTCAATTTGTCTCATTTTATTTTGTTCCGTGTTTTTGTGTGTATTATAGTTCGTGGGAGCTCTCCATCATTGCACTCTTCCCAACAAATGCAATTAGTCTCAAAGATACTCTTGGCTCTTCTGGCGTCGTCGAGGTTCATGTCACTCCCTCTGAAATAAGACTCCACAAGTACTACATTTTCAGCTTCTCTACTACATGGAATACATGGACTTATCCTACTTCAAAAATACAACATTCACAAGGAAACAACTTTTCATGTTAAAATCAGTCAGGTCCACCTAAAACCAGTCCAACTTCAATTTTCCTAGTTACAAATAAGAAAAAATCGTGCACAGATATAATGAATAATCCTTCAATTACACGAGAATTTGTGTATCTAAGATAATTCGACAACTATGCTACAAGGTAAGCTCATAAAACAAAAATCAAGTCATATTTTGCAAGAGTGCTGCAGATAGTGGTTCGATTTTTTTGGAATTTTAGGAATTTTGGGTAAAATTGACTCGCATTCTTTCTGGGACAGCCCTCGTACCTAACATTAAAGATTTGACTTGATTTTGAACTTTCAGGTTAGTTTTTGGCCCTGATTTTGACATGAAGAAATGTTTCCTTGTAATAAGTTGTATATTTGGCAACTGGATCTGGTTAGGGTTACGGCTACTGGAGTGACTGGTCTCTGATGTGGGGATATCCGGCGTGATAAAAAATACTGACGCCTATGCTAGATAAATCTTTATTTGTTTTAGTCTAGGAAACCTTCCCCACAGAAATAAATCCTCTCTTCAACTCAGAAACCACACCAAATGTAGCAAATACCTAGCTTGGGAGTTTATGGGACTAGTAGCTTAGACTAACCAAGTGAAGGAAAAACAAGGTAATTCCAATACTAGGAATCTACGAATGACTACATAACATCTTGTACCACTGATTGGTGAGTTAGAACCACTTCCAATACATAAACCAACACCACAGACCACCTACTACAGATACAGGTTCTCATAAATAAATTGACTCATGTCAAGATGTCTTGCATATTTTATTGAGGGAACCTATAAACCAAAAAACCGTGATCGAAAATCATATTTAAATGATGGATCGAGGTCTTTATTTAGGTAGGATTTGCGAATCTAGACCTTAACCCGAGAACCAAATGCTACCGGAATCGTTGAGTATCCGATTGGCAAACTAAGGTCGAAGCATTCTGAAATTAAAACCACTTAAAATTTTCCAAAGCAGAAAAATTAACCAAAATTCAGTCGAAATATTTATAGAATCCCTTCGGAATTCGTACTTTCAACTATCCTGACCCTCCTGCTTGGGTTTACTTCAAAGTGTTCCGATTTGTTATCAATTTAAGTCTTTCAAAGCTTATGAAGGTGCAATATATGTCCGAAGTCGATTATTCGTATGACGTACGTCCTGCTAACTATGTATATTAATTGATAAATTAAAATCGATACGTATTCCTATCAGGCTGAGACGTTAATTATAACGACAGGAAGTTCTTAGACGTTTCATGAATAAGTTATAGTCCGTGTTCAACAATTCCAAAAAATTAAATCTCCTCCATATGGTGTCGACTAGAGAATGCAAAATTCCAAAAATTGAGATTAGTTTGAATTTTTTGAAGTGGGTGTGTAAAATACATACATATGTACGAGGAATGTCTTAGCCATTATGAGAATTTATTTTCCTATGAATGCATGTGAAAATTGTGAAGAGGAAATATCCGTTATATGCTGTTGTCAGTCCTTGCCGCTATTAATTAGACTAATTATAATACTATACGTACTCGTAATTTAAGAAACCTATACAGATCGTAAATTATAAAATATCTTCAATTAATTGTCGTATTTGGTCGAATTATTTCCGCCAACACTGTCAAATCCTAATTTTGGACTATTTTAGGTGTGCTATGCGATGGTTAAAAGTTTCACGGTATATATTTCACATCCAGATCCTGTTGCTTGCTTAGACAGGTCCTGGGGAAGTTTTTGAGGGAAAGTCGCGCGGTGAAAGGTGGAGAAAGTATGGGTGGAAAATGTTTGGGTTGTTTGGTGAGAGAGACGAATGGTTGGACGGTCATTGGTATGCAGTTGAAGAACAATGGACATAACTCACTTTATCGAGTCGATTTCCACTGTCCAACGACCCACTCTCCATTTATATTGACAAACATATTGCTTTCAATTCAAACCCTTTCTCCATATAACCAAAAGGCAAAAAGACTGCGGTGGAACGCCAGACTTGAGTTATGTGAGTTCATCCTCATCCTCATCCTCCCATCGAAATTCGACCAGAGTTCATCCACCGGCTGAGGCTGAGGTCACACTTAAACTGGACTGGACCCATGAATTTTATTTTCGATACTCACGTCCCAACAAGTACAAGGTGGTTCATAACATTATACATATGTACACATCCCCGACTCTCCAATACAAGTTTGAATTATTCGGTTTGGGTTCCCTGGTAAAAATTTTCCATGTCCCACAACAAAATGAGTACGGGAATCCCGTGTAACCATGTGTTGAGATTTTTTCGAAGGATACTTCTAGCAGTGGAATATAACAGTA
>JAQFYE010004784.1:0-12859 GCA_034694305.1 Protaphorura glebata
AATGCCAATAATTATTTTATTTAATTTCGGTCCAGATTAAAATATTATATTTATTTAAAATCGATCTGTACTGGAATAAAGAAAAATAAGCATTGACATTTGAGTGCAACAACAATGGAAGGAACTTTCATAAAAAATATTTTGGTACACCCTATTACGGGAACATGACCCAGGTTTATCCCATCGCTATGGCGTTTTGATTGTTTCAAAAATAAAGTCGAGGCCCTACCTTAATGGAATCGACGGTATGCATATGATTTTCCAAAAAAAAGAACGTCACTTGAACTTGAAAACGAAACATTCGTTTGTTTAGTAAAAATTCTAGGTTCCCAGCGAGATACCTTCATAAAGCCTTCAAATCCCAGGATTACTCCTTCTACCACGACTAACTTCTATAAAAGTTTCTAAAATAGTAGATGGTAAGTCAGGAAGAGTCTTCTTAAGTGTTCGACATTGTTTAGTACATTTTGGAAAAGCAATTCTTCCAGTCAGGATGAGGTTAAGCCAACTAGTGTCCAATTTTCATTGTGATTTTATGCCAATATATTAGCAGGATCGATACTTGTCATTAATAAGAAAGTTAAGGTTATTGATCCTTCACTCATGTCAATTTAATCGCTAAAACTAAATGAGTTTGACATTTCATGTTATGTTGTGTGAACTATGTTGTTGATAACATATATAAAATTACATCTAATATAATCCAAGAAAATTGCATTTTTGCTTCTTCTGTTTAATATTGTGTAAACGAAGTAGTATAAGTTCCTTACTTGTAGGTTGCAATTAATGCTTTCAAGAATTCAATAAAATAAGATAAGACTCGAAAGTGGTCCAGGTGGACGTACTAAGAAATTATAATAAAAATTCAATTAGCAGTAGTAGTATATAATGGTAAACAATAGTTTTTGGACTGCAGCCAATGAAGTGCCAGTTGACATCATTTATCAACATTGACGTCAACAACTGAAGAAATGATCGACAGAGATGTCACCAGATTATATCAGCAATTGCGTCCGGCACGCAAGATCGGACAGAATGTGCACATTTCATAAAAATTATACATTAATGACAGAAATTCGACATATGTAAGACAACTCTTGTTTCAGGTTACCACTAACAAGGGATAGCCACGACCTGTATACGAGGATCTTCACCCAACACCCAGTTTTCTTAGTAGATTAGTATCCTCTGAGTGGGAGCTGAAATTATAATCGTGCAAAATGAAGTACTTTTTTTTAGTCTGCGTATCTTCGAAAATTTTGAAAAATCCTGAGACCCCTCCTAAAACGCTTTGAAAGTTCAAAAATCGTGGGTTAATAAACGTTCCAAAGTTTTAATTTTATTTTATGTCAATGTTGAGAGGTACGCAAGATGCGTTACAAAATTTTTGAAAAAATTCAAAATAATTTTTCCCTTTTAAATTTTGAGTTTCCTTAAGTTCTTTCGTATGTCCAATCAAATGACTTACATTCTCATTATGAGAAGAAAAATTTGGCATGCATTTTAATCCACGAATTTTCAACTTTCGATAGACCTCAGGATTTCTGTTCTCGAAGTTTTCGAAAATATACCAAAAAATTTTGCTTCATTTTTACACGAAAATAACTTCAGTTCAGGCCCCACTCAGAGAATGCCAATTTACTAAGAATAAGTAAAGGGTGTCGGGTCAAGGTCGTCGTATACAGGTCCTGGCCTCGTGGCTATACCTTGTAAGTGACTCAGATTCTTTGAACTGCTTTTGCTAATTCCATATTAGTGACCTCTACAGGTCGTGGAGCTTTTGTTGCATGCCGATGTTTCCCAGAGAAAAACGAGAAGAGTGTCTTTGGTGAGAGAATTTCTTATAAAGTAGTCTCCTTTTAAAAATATTCAATTTCAATTTTGAGACAAAATGTCTAAAACTCAGGAAACCCAATCAGAACGATTTTTAATATTTTTGAGCAAGCACATGTTGAAAATGCATAAAAATTGGTTGAGTATTCTAGAATATGGATTTTCAAAGTTTTGTGAAAAAATTCTCAACTCTTAATCGAAAATAAAATTTCCCAAAATTTCGTGACAGCAATTTCAGTGTTTTTTTTTCGACCGTTCCGGCTAATAGAAAATGCGTGTAATACATTACCTACTCAAACGCTGCCAATACGGACGACGAGAGTGCAAACTTAAAAATTCTAGTATTTTTATTTGGATTTTCCATGTCACGTTTACGTATATCGCGCCATATCTGTGTCTAAATAATTGCGTTTGGCCGGAATTAATTTCCTGAAACACAATTTAACCGGATGTGATGGGAGAACTTAAGAGATTTCAAGTTGGTAATCTTGGAAGCTCGTTTTTTTCTATTCAGCTCGGTGAAGTACCTAACAGGTTCCGCGTTCCCATTCCAATCAACGTCAATCTTAATAATCCTGAGCTTGGAATTTGAGTGCGGAATTGCAAGTAAGTGTGAGGCTACATAGTTGTCGCATATCTTTCTTAATAGATAATAAATACAAGCCAGCATTTTCTCACTACGAATGCGACTAACATATAACTCAAACTGATCTGTGTTCCTCACGCCAGTACTTAATAACACAATTCTAATTATAGAAATTCGAAAACTACGAGGAAGAAGGAAGGAATAGAAAATATAACGTAGCAAAATATCTTTAGTGCATCTATACAAATACATACCAAGGTTTTCTGTTCAGATATTTAAATCACACAGATCATCCTCCTCTCTGTGAGCAACTCTTCTGAGACACATTCTTTTGCGTCGAAGGATGTGAGCATACCTGTGCAGACAGATGAAAAAATATGAGCATCGTAATTATGATTTATTCTGAGCAGTCTCTTATACCTCATTTCTCATCCACGCTGAGTTGAATCGGGCGTTAGCATCGTAAGCAAAGCAAATACAACTCTAGACTCAACGGTGGTCCATAATAACGTTGCCCCTCCGCTGTTGTAAAATAGTATGGAGTTTCTCGCAATACTGTAATTTACAGTTGAGGAAAATCTGGTGCGATCTATTCATCCACCAGGTCAGAAACACGGTGTAATAGTAGTAATTCTAAAGAGAATTAGCTGGTTTATGGCTACTCCACCTTCCATGGCACCAGTCGCAAGTGTGGCATTACATGGGCAACAAGTTTGCTAATTCAAAGGCTGAAAGCGGCTGTACATGGCAGCTGACCTGCAACGACTTCGGCCGTGGTTTAGCAGTTCATCTCCAAATGACCTGTAAATAGAGGTCGTTGACCTTTCGCCATTTGACTCAAGCGAGACCTTACAGAAGCCAATACAGATCAGCTGTCATTTGGAATCATCCCCTAAGGTCAGGTTAGGTTTCCCATTCGGGCTATGCTCAGGTTCGGTCAAAAGTAGATTTCTAAGCACTTGTGTCACCACTTGTGTGGGAATGCATTTTCGATAAAGACACTGAATTAAAACATACTAACACCACGCCACCTGCTGCAAGAGAAGCTCAAAACTCGTATTTTGATTGCAGAAAGATTGTGTAAACCTCTTTACTTGACCACCTAGGATTCAACCCTGATCAGATATTAGCATTTGGCCAAATGGATTTGCATCCCAACTTCCAAGAAAGAATACTCTGAAGTTTGACCACGCCTCACGCATTATAGTCAGTGAATATATTTCTTACTTTTTTGTTAGGATATATTATTTGTAGCTTCTTTATATTTAGACAGGCTTGAGTCTTGTAGGGAGAAAATACAGAAAGTTATGAGCCACCCTATACATTCAAACAGCATGTTCAATAATATATTTGTCTTAACCAGGCAGAGTCGATGTGGTGGAATTGAAGGCGTTCCTGCTCTTCGTCAGCGTCTCCGACAGCTCATTGCTTGTCATTAACTTGGAAGTGAAATTTAGGGCTTATCTAAATTGAAGTAATTGGGGGGAGAGTAGGAAGAGGTTGCTTTTCCGGGTTTGTTGCTTAACCACAACATTTTGTTAATCGTTGATTCGTTAAGGAAAACTTTTACAACTTAAACTATTGATTGCAAATTCTTCTGCGTTGTTTGCACAATGTACAATGTCCGGTGTCCGGTCTAGTGTTTGCATACTCTCAGCTCGAGGCTAATATTTTGTTTCGTGTCTTGTAACTTAGAGTCTGTTTGATTATCAAGAAAATGTAATGCCATTCTGGTTATTTAGTTGGATAATTTGGACTGCGTTGCCGTTATCGAATATTAGAACAATAGAGTCGAGTTTTGGTTATTTGGGAAATATGGTTTCCAACGTATTACATATACCTGCCATCGAGCGCGATAAGGAGGTTAGAGTAATGGACCAAACTAAAATCATCCGGGTTCATCATTTCCAGCATTCTGTATGCTTATGTATTCCTTTATCAGTGGGATTAGCATTACGAAGTCTTGTCCTATTTATACAAATTTCGGGATGAATAATTAGGACAAGCAGGACAGCACAAGAAATATCTCATGAAGATCCTAACTCTCATTATAAACATATTAGTTTGAAACGTTTAGGATTAGTCATTTTAAATTTACTGTTCACGAATATCAAGGAATCTTCCGCAGATAAAACCGTACTATTCATTGATACTTTTGTAAACAGTTAGACCATGAAAATTGCGGTTATAATGTTCCAAAATTTTCTATCACTGAACCCAAATTTTATCTGTCGATACTTTTTAACAAATCAGTCATCTTGCTCTTGGGTCGACTTTTTAGTCAATCCGACTTCTACTCAAAAAGCGATTTCCTTGTTAGTTAAACATTGGAATAAGCTCGTTTGTTAACCTTCGTGCTGTGAATACTTTGTCACCCTTTAATGCCCGGAATGAATTATTCAGTGCCAAATCTAATACACTTATGCGTTTCGTCTTTCGTGCTTTAACCAACGTTACCTTTTCAGAAAAGCAATTAGATTTTACTAGAGTTATGCCTTTTCCGTGCGCATCGTGAAAAAATATTCCGAACGATTACTACTCTACCTTTTTACCCATCCCACACATGTAATTCTAACAACCCCTTGCCTTAGGAGTGTTTTGCCTGTCGGCGCGGCACATCTCTTCCCGGTTACTCAATTCCATCTTCTCAGTTGGGTTCTGGACTTGGAAGAGTGCAGTTGGACGCGCACAAGATTTGTTCAAATGATTCACCCTGTTGCATCTTATCACAACATGAATTTGTCATAAATGACGGTTTTGCGTGCTCCTAATTTTCCAAAATGAAATCGAAAGCGATGAACGGTAAGAAATAATTGTTAACGTTGGAAATACGCGAAATAAAGTCAAAAGATTGTTCTTGGTGTAATTAGTTTTTAATTATTCAAATGGTCATTGACGTATATCCGTACATTTTTGATCGCTAGGAGAATTCCTGACAACTTAGTATCAGTGCGACAATCGAGTAATAATTTGGAATGGTGTTTGGTGAACTATCTGAAGGTGGTGGATGTTGTACTAGTTATCAGAAAACATTCTTGTGTGTGCAACTGTGAACTAAAGCCGCTTAAAGTTCAATAGTGAAAGCAAGTAGAATTGCAGAGAAAGTCAGTCGTTGGGACAGAATTTCCGGAGGACCTTACTTACTTACATAATACTTCATATGCTGGCGTTTACCCTTTAATGGTAAGTTTGATTGTCCAGTGTATAATTCAAGTCAGATTCAGGAACATCTACAGTAAAAATCTCCTAATTCGAACCTCGTGAGATGATATCTATTTACACGACGAAACTCTCTTTAAACACTAGCTTCAAGAGTTTGCATAATTACGACATGGATCTTGAGATGTATTTTGTACTTCCCCTAAGGCTTGTGTAAATGGTCTTTGATTGCCTTTCTATCTGGGGGGATTCAATCCCTTGGACAGACACAGTTTGTGCCACGGCTCTAAAGAGGCGATCATATGGGACATTTGTACTATTACGATAACCTTCTCTAAGCTGAATATGAAAGTGAAGTGCCCGCTCTCACAAATAAGAAATGCGCGTATGCTTAGCTATGAATTAAGTGAATGTAAAATATTGTGAGCGTTTTTATTGTAAATGAGGTTTGGCGGTTTACAAATTTTCAGAAAATGCTTCACTCGGTCGGGTTCAATGCTTTTGCGCTTTGACTAAGATTGGTTTGTTTTTACAAAGTCATGCCAGAGAGATTGAAATTCAAGTAGACAAACTGTATGAAAAAAAGGTCACCGTCAATTTGAAAAGAGAGTGATGTAGTGCGAAGGGGGTCCCTTCAAGGGCTCAGTTGTGAGAAACACTTAACCTTTTTCAAATGATGTTACAATGCAATGACCTGGATTGGCCGGTTCAGTTTGTGCAGTGTACCTTTGCCTTTTTTCTTTTCAACTGAAAACAATAACAAAGTCTTTTATCTTCAAAGATTCGGTTGAAACACAGTATACGTATGTAATAGTACTGGAGGTAAGTTACATGTCCCAACTGTTAACACTATGGTTTGGCTTCAAGAAAGCTATGATTATGATTCCTGATTTTGTTCTTCGATAAAATGCGTACCCTTGAGTACAAAGGTAACATCAAATCGTTTAGACGGATGCTTTTATAAATATCTATCAGTCCGACGGGATGGTTAAAAAATAACCAGTTGGTTGAATGAATAAATTACTTGTGTAAAATGTTTTGTGAGCTTGCTTGTGACGTATCGTACTTCCCCCTTGATATAAAAGAACATTCGATTAAATCGTACATATATTTGACAATCAGTCTTGAATTTCCAAAAGATTACACAAATATTATGGAAATCGTACGATGTTCGTTTCGGTTGGGTTTCAGTACCAGCTTATATCGTTCCTGACTTGCTCTGTAAAACTTTTTGATTTGTTTCCAGAAGACAGACTTATTTCAAAATATTTTCCAGGAATCTTTCTTTGATTAACCGCTGAAATCGGACTCCTGAGATCCTAGTATTTATCTCAATTCGATCAAATCAAAATGTTTAAGTGAAGTTTTATTTCTATGAATTTGATATTTCAAATCCGTTTTTGATATGTTTGCCTCGTGTAAGTCAAAAATAATTTACTTGTATTAAGAGTTTTGAAGCGTCTGAATACATCGCAAAGTGAAGTCACCTTCATATACATTTGACCTTCATCTCCAACTCTAGGCAGAAAAACACAAGTAATTAATCGCCTTCTGACAATCGCAATTGAATTAAAATTTTCAATTACTTTGTCTACTGTGGTTCATAACCTTTTGCTCCCCCACACAGCCAAAGGAGGAAGCGTCGCAGACGCAGAATGCGAGAGATGTCATTTTACGAACGGTCTAGCGAGCCAGTTTATTTGTTAATCTCATGTCAGCATTGGCGCTAGTGAATTTTAAAGTAAAAACAAGTGAGAGAATGGAGTTTTCTAGCCAAGAAGAAACACAGAATTAAAGAATTTGACAATTCCAATTTTATCCAATCGAATTCAGATGAATTATGGATAACCCTGTATGATGTTATAAAATTCTTGCTAGAGTGAATAACATCGTGAATTAACTTTCGGGGTTTAGAGCCTTGTAACATCGCGTTGGTTCATGGAGTTAGGGACTTTTGGAAATATTTGAACCCACCTCCAGATCAGCCGGTCAAATTATTCAAATTCAAGATAATTCGAAGTAATCAGTAAAGAGCAAGTGAGCAATGACGATGAAACCAATTCTGTTTAAAATTTAACTGATCGTAGGGCGGAGATACGAAACACGAGTGTTCTTGGTTTTCAATTTCATAAAAACTATCGACGGCTGAGCTGTCGGTCCGATAATGAAATAAATAATAACGCAATGATGAAAGAAAATGCGAGGGACTGAAATCCCAATAAAGACAAGGCACAATATGAGAATTGAGTGAGACGAGGAAAGCATAAGAGGTCTTCAAAATTTACTAAATAAACCAAACAGACCGACCGAACAAAACCCAACTCAATATCAAGTTACCACAACCGTCATTTCATTTCGTCTAAGAGAATACAGTAAGAGTTTTCTCTTACATTTCCATTTCATACCTGAATGGTCTTTGTATATAGTCAAAAAACCAGCCAGGAATATTAGTATTGTAAAACAGAACAAGAGAAAGGCCTGACTGAGAAATCAATACGTGCACGACTGTACTGTTGTATTGATTTACTTAGAACATGTAAGGGGTTCGTTTTTTACTAGAAAGCATGGAATGCATTCCCTCCAGTACTTTTTTATTTTCCACATGTCAAATTCAAAATACTTCAAGCTGTTCATAATTTATTATTTACAAAATCGCAGTATTAAGATAGCAGTGCAGTTCACCTTCAAAATAGGAATGGGTTTAAGATAGCTAAACGTTTTGAATGTGTGAAAGACAATCCGATTTCCTCTACTAATAGAGTTTCAGATGGAGAGTTCATCCGACCCCGGACAGGCGTATCCTTTTGTCTTGTCAATCTTAACTGACAAAGAAATGATTGGATACATACGGATGTTCCAGTCCGAGTTTCCTGTACGATTTTGGCTGCTTTTCATAGCCCGAGCAGTCAGAGAATTTGTTTAACTAAATCATTTTAAAGTTGTATGGCTACAACTGGAGGAGTACAAATATTGTAATGACTCCACACCAAATTGTTCAAGTTCGTGACGAAATATATTTTATCAATATCTGGAAATCTGCAAAGAATTTCTTAATGGTTTCGCGAAGTATGTATTTCTTGAATAAAGCGTTTCAGTGATTAAATCTACACACTATTGACTCTAAACCATTGCATTGTCATATGCCAATACGTAACTCTAATTCTACGATTCCAAGCACGCATGTTTTTTTTTCAGTTTTTATCATTTGTCCAATTTATGTGAATTCATTCTAAAAACCACTCAAGCAGTTAACAAACATACCTAAGACATGCGACGTGTGAGCGAAACCGGTTTAATATATTCCAAAGTAAAACTGACCACAAATTCGTAATCCAATCCAATCTATAAAACTTCGAAGTCGTGTCTCACTCGTTTGCATGCAGAGTAGGTGGATCATGAACGAAATACAGATAAATGACTTTATCTCAAATAAATGATTTGACAATTATTTCTAATGTCATTCAACCTGTCACAGCAAGACAGACCAGGTTACATATATTGGAGTACATTGTCATATTATCATACCTCAGACAACCTAACTTTAATCATGTATTGAAATCAACCAGCCCGGTCCTGGACTAAGGCTGGGCTTACTTGACTATCTGTGTTTACTCAAGCAAAAAGTTGGGCCTGGAAGAAAATAAGTGCGTGAATGGAATCTGACTGATAAAAGTTTAAGTTACATGCACACAATAAGGAAAGGAGAGATAGAATAAATATAGTCCATGTGATGGGTCATACGGTAGATACGAACAACTGGAGCTCCACAGATCCTTTCATGGCATGAAAAGTAATCTTGAGTAAATATGACTTGTTAGTTTACTCATCTACGAGTGACAATGACAATGAGAGTGACAGAAGAGTCCTAACAATCTGACTCATGTCATAAACTGAGCGATTGGAGTCAAATTTAAATTTACTTTTACACTTAATTCAAAGTAATTCTATTTTTTGTGTCCTCAGTCCTTTTGTTATGGGAGAGGGAAATGATCTGCTTTCCCATGCTTGGTCATTGTTTACAAATGACATAAGCACTTTGTGAAATTATTTCTCGAATTTTTGTACGTTTGTTAAGCCCACATCGCTCGCAGACATCTCCTATGTAAAATTGATTGATTTGTTAATAAAACACTAAACTAAATATTGATATGACCTCTGTGGTCATAAATGTTGGACTATGATTAGCTAACGACATACTCGAAGTAGTATGTTATTCTATCAACATAACAGTTTCTAGAATATTTTATTTCGTGAAACCATGCTAAAAATCTTATGATAACACCTCAAGAGAATCCGTTGTATTTGCCTGAACTTTCAGAACATTTTCATGGTGTCAATTAATCAATTAACTTTGCAATTAACACCCACACACACGAGGAGTATCAGCTCAACCGTTCCTTTGGTGTGATTCGACGAAGCCGTCCAATTTTCCATTACGTTATATAATAAGTTCGTATCAGCTGTACTGCACTACCATTATTTACACACGAAATCTGTTCTATTTGGTTCATCTCACTTCCTGGCATACTGGTAATCAAAGTCTCCCCTGTTCCCTTAATAATATTTGCACTGGCTTTTCATCCACGGCTGAGGACTACAAGAAAGACTAGGCAGGGAGTGGGAGCTTCTGAATCCAAGAGATAAGCTCTCTGGATCCGAGATGTTCTTTCATAGAATAAACCGTTCAGGAAACATACGTCTGAGTCAAGTTTCAAGTCTAGGGTAGAGTTGTGTACACTGTATTTCCTTTTTTTAGCAGGTGACAAGCTATGTCATTTACTCTATTATTTGAGCTAAAAAACGTTGGATAAATATTTTCTCGGTTGAGCTTACGATTTGAAACTATTTTAGAACCATTGCCCAACATTAATTATCCTCTCAAATTAGTATCGGACAATTCACTCAAATGAGTACTTTCGATATGTTTTCAAGGGGACTGCATTTCCCCTTGGGACCGTTGGACCCATAAGAGTTAGTAATCGAATATTATACTTACAAAACCAAAAATCCAGTGCTTTCTCCTTAATCCTTTCACACTAAGGATAATTATATTCCATGTAGTATTTTTTACACTTAAAATGTGAAAAATAATAACAGTATTACTTTGAAGGATTACTCGAATTCGCACTAGGAGTGGCCGTCGGTTCTCCCCCCTTTGTACCGTTATTAGTGAAACCGGCTGTAAAGCACCGGGTAAGCTAGACCTGAGTACAAAGCCTCCTGGTTTACGCTCGCGTCTCAAATTCTTATTTCCTTCTTTTCCCTTGCCTCTTACATACAAGATGGTTCGTCTTTTTATACAATAAATAGAATTTTGTTTCTGTATTGAATTGTTGGTTGCTGATATTTTCTCCAAGTCTTGCACTACTGGTATCGACCAAACCGGGGTGGACTGCTCAGTGTAAATCCCCTCAGAATAATGTTGTTTCTTCTAAAGCTCAGGGTTCTCGGATTGAGTGACTGACGATGTGTTCTCGTCTCAGAGACTTCCGATAGAAGAGATAAATCGGACATGGAAAAGCAGACATGTTCCAGTTTCCCACTAATGAAGGTGGATCAAGTTCTTCCCTCTTTCTGTTCTTCCATCTCTTGGGCTTTCCCATTTAATCCACACACACGGTGGAGTCCAAAAAGGAAAAGGGTAAAACGTAAACGACAAGCCCAGGAAGAGAGATCTAGAGAAATAAATGTTTCTTTTTTGATACAGAAAGGAAGACATTTCGGTCGGTTAGATCAGACCGGTTGGTCGGGCTTGGGCTTTAGTCAGTTCACATTTTACGGGTGACTTCCTTCCTCAACTTGTCTGTGCTTGTTAAGTGATGTAATGAACGTTCATTAAAGAACCAAACTTTAATCTCTTTCACTCTCACTTACTTACCTGACTCACTTTACCAAACTTCAACTTCATTTTCCGTCATTTCCTTCTCGGAGAGTCAGAGTTGAGTTGGGGGTAAATGGAAATGAACCGCATCCGCATATATATCAGTAAAGTTGGTTGTACAGTGTGGGCCACTGAAAACTATTTTATTTTGAATGAGTCGAAGTTCTGGTATTCAGGGTGGTTGACCCTGCCCCTAAAGTTTGACCATAGCCAATTAAATCACCCGTTTATCGTTGATTAAAAGCAAATATTCACATTTGTTTAGGTCCACCCTGTACCTACATGTACGGCAACTCGAACCAAGATATAAGAAATTAATAGTCAGGCTTTGCATTGTTTGTCTCTGCCTGGGCATTATGATTGTGATATCTTGGCTTAGCTGAACTTAGTCGACTCGCCCGGATTGAGGTTTTCCATATAATTACTACAATGGAGGGCTTCATTCGTCTTCTTATTCATATCTTAGAGACATGGCAGGATGGTTTATGGCCTTGGTTGAGCATTGTCTTAATCCGTTACTGCTCCACAGATTTGATATTTGGAATTAAATGGCGTTTAACCCATGAATGGATTTATGCCTAATGAAGACCCGAGTTGCTGTCCGCCGAGTTCTCGATTGTAGTTGTAAAGATTTATGTGCGTTCTATTTGTTTGCGAGGGAAAGCAACCTCTTTACGAATAAAGAAGTCAATTTTCATGTACCAGGTTTATTCCGAAACGAAACCAATAAATTATCTTAAAATATTCTGACAGTATGGCCGATTTATCGGCAGATAAAATTCTGTGCACTGTTAGAAATTTTTGAATTGATCCAACGTGATGTCTATTCAGACACATTTTAGTAAACTCTCAAGAAAAGTACGCGGGTGTGCCCAGAAATGAGAAGACTGTCTGCCAACCAACTTTCATATTCTGGACACAAAACTTTGCTTTTAAGATATCGCAAAACAGAACTTGGATTTTTGAAATGTTGCGATTTTGTAATTTTAACGCTGAATTTGCCCAATATTATTGTATTTCGAAGATTTAAAACGGAAGTATTTGTCCCATAGCCATTAGTCGATTGCACACAGGAGGTGTTCTGGGTTAAATGGAGTTACGCAAGTGGACACTTCATAGCTTATTAAGAATCCTATTAAGAGGCAGAGAGGACCGTTTTGACCAAACTTTTGCGGTGTCGGAGGAACGGCTAAAGTTTGGTCAAAACTTTACATTGACCCTTACGGACGGTCAAATATCAACAACAAAAAACAAATTGTGAAATACATGGAAGACAAGGGGAAAGTGCAGAATTTTTTTTTGGCAGGCGAAATTTAGAATTCTGAACAAAATTTTGACCAGCGGTGATGATCATTCTCTAGCAGGATAGTTCGCAAAGGACAACTTGTTGGAATTTCGAA
>JAQFYE010004785.1:0-12856 GCA_034694305.1 Protaphorura glebata
TTTCGTCTTCTCGGAAGGAAATATAGTGAAGTGTGAGTCCATTATGCAAGCAGTCAATATTGGTTTCCAAGCTCACGAAGTTTTTAATTCGTCATTTTCTACTGTGTGCAATCCGGTTTGGCAGTTCATTGGACCCGTTGTGTATGAAAAAAAAATCGTTCACGTTTCAGCCAGTGTTAAAAATTGTATTACTTTTATCAAGTGATTAATTTTGACTGTGTTTGGTGAAGGTCATTTGTCACGTTAAGTAATTTACTTTAGAACATGATCGTCAACCTGAAGTTACTTGTAATGTTTTTACCATTGTTTTGTCACCCAGACATTTGCAAATAAATTGCATTTACCTATACTATTTTGTTTACTAATTACAAATTGTTTTCTAGATAATTTGCATACAAATTGTATAAACCCACTGCGGCATAAAGTCTAATTCCCTGCGGCATAAATACTAATTCCATGAGGCATAGATTCCAACACCCTCTGGCATAAATTAGAATTCCATGCGGCATAGATTCCAATCCCCTCAGGGATAAACTTTAATTCCCTGCGGCATAGATTCCAATCCCCTTAGGCATAAACTATAACTCCCTGCGGCATTAGCACTACGCCATACGGCATGGCTCACAACTCCGTGCGGCATGACTATGAATGCGTTCAGGCATAACTTTTAACTCCAGGCGGCATACGTTTGGTTATGCCGCAGGCGTCTTAAGATTTAATGCCGGATCTGACAGGTATAGAAAATAATTCCGGACGGTATTAGAATTCATGCCGGCCGGCATGAAAATCGAAGAAAAACTTTTAGTGTGGGGGTTAACACTCTAATAAAAAACAAAACAAAAGGCCAGAAGCTTCATGTAGAAAGCTTCCTCTGGCCTCAACAAGTCCCACCCATTAACCCACGTGTATTTCCTCCGGATTTGACCTTTCATGACCTCTCGCTAGTTAGAATTTCACTTTGACAAAAAAAAAATTGGATTTATCATTTGGGTTACCCAACTTACCCAAAAAGTTGGGTCCGCTGCTTGCTGAACGTAAGGGGCAGCTTACAAGTGTACCTTGTAAGGTAAGGATCACTTTCTAGTAGACCTAGGTAGCTACATATATATTTCCACGACTTACTCTTCTCGAAATTTTGTTTCACATGTGATTGATCATCAGGATGGAAAAAATCAAACCAGGATTTCCCGAGTAATTCCTGTGAAGTGTATCCCAGAATTGCCATAACACGTTGGTCAACAAAGTTAAATTTCCCATCCAGAGTGTGCCGAGATATAAATTCGTGTTGTGAAGAATTTAAGTCCGACGTATGTGGTGCAGATGTGACCTGGTAACTTCCAGTGGCCACCAAACAAGAAATCGATGCTTCATTATTGTCTTCCAAATTTTTCTCGTAACCCGTGCAATGAACCACAGCATAATTCACGCCATCTCTTGAGGGACCCAATGTATTATGCTGGTGGAGCCGATTCGGGTTATTTGTTCTACCATGATCCACATATCCAATCTTCATGCGACAAATGAAACTCCGTCGGGAACCCATAGAGGGGCACGTTGAAGCTAGTGGTTCAGGTAACACCAATTAAAAGCGGCCGAATATGAGGCCACCGAATATTTGGTCAACCGAGTACAGCCGATTTCAATATACACGGAATATGGCCAAATATTTGGATTATTACTACCGTTTCGACACTTTGATCTTTGTTAACTTACATCGATGGTTTTCCTTTTTGACCGTCCCGGTCTTCAGATCTAAAACTCTCAACGTATTCTGTGCTACTTGAGTGGATAGCTGCTCTCTGACTGTATGAACATCCTCAGGATGCAAATGATCGAAGATGCAAGATCCAAGCCAATCGGACTGGGCGTGATTCAAAACCTGAGTCACAGAGTCCGATGTATAGAGGACACGTCCAGATTCACAGGTGATTACAAAAAGAAATCCATCAGCAGCCTCCAGAATCAAGTGCTTCAATTCTTGCTTCGTAAGGAGGAATTGTTTGTAAATACTGTCCGGGATGATATTTCCAGTACCTGTAAGCAGAAATTAAATACGTGGAAATATTAAAAATGGGACATGAACCTCTGAGGTTTTCGGTATGTGGGAAGATGTGAACAAAGAACACCGAACAGTCTTTATGGCAAAATTGACATCGTTGGATTTGTGGCATTTTAGTTTGACTGCCCGACAACTTTTGTAAACGTTCTACCCTGTTCACCCTTTGAGGTCATAAATAGTTAAATCAGAAAAGAAGAACAAAATGTTTACAAACCTGGAAGACTGCGCATATAGTCCACCTGTAAATTGAAATAAATAGTGTGGAAATGCATTCATGTTTGGATGACTCGGATAGTAAAAACAAACAATTTTTTACTCACACTTTTCCTTAGAATGGACAATTTATCCGGTTTTCGGGCCAGGGCATTACATGCCGGAACCATGAGCGATAGTTCTGTGATATAAGCCGACATCTTATTCCGTCGGCGCCGCTCTATCTCACAATGATTCTCCCTGCATTTGACGGGGAATAGAAAATAAAGAGCGACAAAATATTGCTGAAATATATTCAAGACAGGGTTTTGCCGAATGTTCGATTTGACCAAATTTTGAGATATTCGGCCGAATAGTAATCGAATTTGTCGATATTCGGCAGAATACTAAACCAATCTATCGGTATTCGGCTGAATACTAAACGAATGTGTTAATATTCGGCTGAACACTATTCGTGAATGTCCATATTCGGCCGAATACTAAACGAATCTGTCAATATTCGGCCGAATACTAAACAAATCTGTCGGTATTCGACTGAATACTAAACGAATGTGTTGATATTCGGCTGAACACTAATCGCGGATGTCGATATTCGGCTGAACACTAATCGCGGATGTCGATATTTGGCCGAACACTAAAAGAATCTGTCGATATTCGGCCGAATAAAAAACGAATATATCGGTCGATCAAATCTTTCATTCCCGGAAATTAAAGCTCCCCATGGAATTTATAGACAGATATTCGGATAGTGAGTTGTAAACGAATTTTCCGAACATCCATAAACATTGGTTTCGTTATTTTGCATTTTCCGAAGTAATTCAAATATTCAATTTCAGCATTTCAATGCTACTGTACGGTAAAACCACGCATGTTCAATTCGTATCAACTGACCCCAATTCTGACCAACTTAAATATTTTGTATTTATTTCGTTTTCGATTAAGACCCCTTTAGAATTTTGGTATTTTGCAGTAAAAAATGTTGAAATATATCTCTCTTTACCTCTCAGAACGCTCCTTGTCTTGATTATTTTCTTCCTCCATCTCTGGATACTATATTTGGAGATTTTCGTCTTGTCCGTTCTAATTATTAACGTCAAAACAGTGCCGTATAGTTATTTGTCAGCCATACAGTAAATGTAAATTTATTCTATTTTACCACAAAACTTGAACTGAAAGTCACACAATACGAGTATATAAAATCACAGAATCAAACATCAATCTTTCATTAATTGGGGACATAGCTCGTATTTGTCCCTCAAGAATTCCTGTTTCGAACTGACGACCCAAAAATCTAACCAAAGTCAAAATTCAACGGGAACCGCTGCTGGACACAATTATAAACTAATCCGGGTTGAACATCAATCCAACGTTAAGGGAAAAGGGACCATTTTGGATGAATAGAAAGAAACAACAAGTTGTAAAAGTAAAAGGCAATTGGGTAGAGTCAAACTCACGAGGGAACTCTTTTAGATGCAACTCACGGATTCGGCTACATTTTTTTGATGGATGACCTTGGTGCCAAATCTGAGTAACCGAAACAATTATTACGCTGGTCATAAAACTGAACAAGCTTTTTAGAAAAGTTCAAAGGAGGACGAGAGTCTTTAAAATTTTAGCACAGGATATATCCAAAGTCAGTTTCCTTCAAATCTGATCTCCCAATCAGATTTCCCTTACTATAAATTTAAGAACAAGGACCTTTCAAATATTTACCGTAGACACATCAGTTTTTTACCAAACTAATGAATCTCAAAATAAGAAGCCAATTAAACGAGTTACACCTGAAGTGGTTCCCTCGTTTTAGTACAGTATTATGATTGTATGTATACGGAAAGGTGTCGGGAATGACAATGTATTATTTATTATTTTTCTGCCTGTACCTATCATTTCGGAATTCTTCTTTGAGTTTTTAGCCCGGGGAAATATGTTTCAGTTCAGGAATTGTGTTCATGGTCTAATCAACCCCAACAACTGACCTTCCCTACAGAATTCATTGCAGTTAAGTAGCTTAAGATTTTTACATTCCATATTTCTGGCATCCTTCAGTCGGATGAGAACGTCAGTTCTGTTTATGGGAAGTCAGTGATATCATATAATATATTATATTATGTTGGTTGAATAACGTTGAGGTCCTATGTCACAGGTACGAGGTCGAAATCAGACAAGGATTGAAAACAGTGATAGCTTTAATGGGTTGTATTATTGGTATGTGTTACGTGTCTCTATCATGAAAATAAATTTGAATCAATCAATCTATCAATCAAGGAGTGTTAGTCCAAATGTTGACAACAGCGAACGTTGTTATTTTTCATGGACTTAGTAAAATAAAGGTAGGAGTTAAATTTTCAATCCACGCTCTTAATGATTCATTTCCCAAACACTTCTGGACTTAATTAGAAATTAATTTTCCAAACTGCCCTGTTTATAAAATACGTCGTTAAGTTTGAGCGCTGCTAGCCCATAATATGCATAATCGAGATTGACTGTCATGCAAAATTGTACTAAACGTCGTAATGGCGTAATGTGTGCAGTATTTTCAATTCATAAAACGAATGCTGTATTCTTAATTTACTTTCGTTTTAAATATTTCATTTCGATTCTTCCCCACTCCATTAATGTTCTGCGGTTGCCTAAAGTTTTATTAGTTGGTTTCAAACTGCTCAATTTGATCGTAACACGAAGGCGAAAGCATTTTCCAATTTTATTTTCACTTATGCGGCATAAATAAATAGGACGGCACACTTACCGAGCTTAATGATATAATTAATAAAATAGTTGAAAACTAAAAAAAAGTCGCGCAGTTTTGGTTTGGAGAATTAAATTACTTTCTTTTACTTAATATAATTAGGTACTTCGCTTCCTTACCAATTGGTTTAAGAGGTATAGCTTCTATTCAACCTCACAAGCATATCATACATTTCTCTTCATTCCGAACATTATTTTGTATTATCGCTTCCACACCTCTCGTTTACTCAATCCAATAAGGTACTTCGCTTCCTTACCTATTGGTTTAAGAGGTATAGCTTCTATTCAACCTTACAAGCATATCATACATTTCTCTTCATTCAGAACAGTATTTTGTATTATCGCTTCCACACCTCTCGTTTACTCAATCCAATAAGTTACTTTGCTTCCTTACCTATTGGTTTAAGAGGTATAGCTTCTATTCAACCTTACAAGCATATCATACATTTCTCTTCATTCAGAACATTATTTTGTATTATCGCTTCCACACCTCTCGTTTACTCAATCCAATAAGGTATTTCGCTTCCTTACCAATTGGTTTAAGAGGTACCGCTTTTATTCAACCTTACAAGTATATCATACATTTTTTAAATTCTTGCTTCTCTGTTCTCCTGTGCTTGTCCGTATCATTTTTCTATGTTCTGCCCGTTGTTCATTCGAAAGCCTGTACTTCTCGCGTTCTACCAAATTTATACAATTTGCTTTACTGTATACCCATTAATATTTGCTCTATCCGGACACCGGCGGAACGACTGCTCTAATAATATTGCTTTGAAGTCATGAAATGCTTCCAGAATAACATTGAAAACGCGTGACGGACAGACGGAATTAGGGATCGCAATAATTCGTGCGACGAGTAGTATACTACGTTGTAAACTACTTATTGCGATCCCTGAGTCCGTCTGTCTGTCACGCATTTTCAATGTTTTTATATAACGTAATTATTAATACATGGTTTATAATAAAGGTAGTTCATCAATAGTAGCACAGAACTTCCGTAGGATCATAACCCACTTGAATATGCCGGACAAAAAGTGATACATGTATGCATTTCGTAGAGAATCTTATGAAGGACCTAGGGAGCTACGCGGGAGCGGCGCTGACGAGCGCTTAAATAAGGATCGGCATGAAAAATGAATTTTTTAACGGTATTTTAACAAAAATGCGCCCATAATTTTTTTTCGAAAAATCTTTCGATGCCACCTTTTTTGTAATAATTCTATGCAATTTAAAAATTGGACCGGTTTGGAGAAAGTCTATTTTTCGCTGCCAGGGTATCTGAAGGAGAAAATCTGATTTATTTCACCGTGGCCCTTTAAACAATAAATGCGGGCAGATACCTTTGTTCCGGCTGGAACAAAGCTATGAACCTCCAAGTGCCTCAGCCAAAATACCTGGCGGCGTTTCGTGTTCTTAGTTAGTTTGGTGGTTGTTCGAGTATGTATTCCAAGACCTGTACATCATTTTAGAAGCAATTCTATTATACAATCCACTCTCTTAATGTTTCACTTCCCAAACTCTTGGTAAACAATTAATTATTCAATCCGGATTCATTTTAACTACCCATTCGTGGCAATAACAATATGAGAGGAAGGAATTAAACATGACAACCCAAATGGAAAACAATACATCAAAAGCCTACACGCAGAGCACTGGAACATTTTCTTGTTTTTACAATTTTAATGTTACTTGGAAACCAAACAACAACATTTTGTTTCTACAGCTAAAGCTCAAACTTAAAGTTCAGTCTGAACCAAGAAAGTCCCATTCTAGACTTCAATTTTACTACTTCTCGAACTAATAGCTCCAATAAAACCGATTTAAAATTTAGAAACAATTAGATAGTTTAAAAAATCCACCATATCCAAAATGGAGTGGGGATTTACGTCTAAAGTATTGAAATATGTGTTCACATGTGGATATTACATCGGACGGCCATATCGATGGGATAAAACAACTCAACGCCTCATTGATGTTCCAAGTAAACAAGGGAAGGCAAACTGGCTTGCTACTGTCATTTTCATGACCATTTTAAAAGTGTCAGTCATGATTCATGTTCTACCAGCCATGTTTCGGAACGAGGTGGACCTTAAAAATATTACTGACATTTTCCAAACAATATTAGCCCTTGTTTACATACTCTCGATTTTGTTTGATTGGCATACGGTCAGGCAAAAACGTGACCTCAGACTATTATTGAACTCAGCCATTTCATTCATGGAATTGTTCATTCGTAAGTCCATTATTTGATATTTGTCTCAAATTTAGAAGAAAAAAAAATCTAAAAAAGTCCCTTCATTTTACTTTTAGAAAAATACGCAAGAACAGACATTCGACAGAAGAGGAATTGGACGCCAATTCTCTTAGGAACTCTGATTACTCTATTGGTCATAATTTCTGCGTTCCTCGCTCTATTGTATTTGATATACTGTGACTTCCACGTCTTGGCGCCAATATTTCCAATCTGTTCTAAAGAAAAAGTAATTCTGTTTGGATTTTGGCCTTCGACTCACGTTTCTCTTTCATTAGTGCCGTTCTTAGCATTGGCAAATTTTCTCTTTGTACTTCACAATTGTTCCACAGCATTCATGTACATTTCGATCGGAGTTGTATTCGCTTATCTCGGAGTTGATATTTTTAAGACGTTAAGGTAAGCACTCATTATAATATTGAAGTACCGTATACATATAGGGTGTTTCAGAGAAAGCGCACCATTGTTTGATCATATTTGGCGTAGTTACAAGAATTTGTGTTACCGTCAGGTTGAAATTATTGATAAATTTAATAATTTATTTTCTCAACGTAAATCATCGAAACAGAAATCATTGGGACAGTGGAACTCATCCATAAAACTGATTTCCGATTCAAGTTAATAAAATAGTTGACGTTGATAAAAATTAATTCTTAGAATTTATCAATAATTCCAACCTGACGGTAACATAAATTCTTGCCAAAATATAATCAAACAATGGTGCGCTTTCTCTGGGACACCCTGTGTAATGAGTGTAGTTGCTGGGTTCAATTACTACCGATAATATCAGTTAATTAAATATTAATTATTTTAACAGAAACAACGCCTCCAACTTGTCGCCTACACTCCCAAGTTTGAAAACCCATAAGCAATGGACACACAATTATCGTTGCTATCAAATTTTTGCGAATTACGCCGATAAGTGTTTATTTGACTTCGTATTGCCTGGTTTCTTTGTAATCACCATAATTTTGAACGTATTTTTGCTTTATTTCTTGATAAATAATGGAACGGACGAGATATTGCTCTCACTTACGGCCGTAACTTTTCAAGGTGTTTTGATCTCATCATACGTTGGGATTTTTGGCAGAGTCGCTCAATATGATGATATTTCTACACGAATTTGTATCTCTTGGAGACCGCAGTGCGTTACCAAATATCGCCGTTTTCATTTAAGGTCAATGAGTCAAGTTCGATTTCGATTCGGAGTATTTTCTTATCTGGAGAAAGATACAATCATCATCATATTGCAAACAATTATTGACCGAACGATTGATCTTTTAATTTTTGAGAAGTATGGAAGTCTGTGACGTGTAAAATTAGTGATTAAGTGAAATTAATCGTTTTTTAATTGTTTATTTTGCTCGTGCATAAAAATGAACAGGAATAAGATATTTTTTTGTAAACTTCCGCTTCTCGCAGAAATTGGATTATTCAGAACACCAGTCCGCATCTCTTGTATTGGCCAGGATCCAGTCCGGATATTCTAGGAAAATATTATTAATTCATTGAATAATTTGAATTCTGACCAATTAAAAATTCCAACACTTATAACAAACACATCCCCTCGATCTCATTCTTCACCGATTAGGGAAATTGATTGTGGTAACTTTTCCGGAAAATCCCGGGAAAATTACTTTTTACTCGAACACGATCACAACTCCAAATGAGGACAAAAAATTGGTTTGAAAAAAAAAATCGGGAATTTTTCCTGAACTGTGACCGAAAAACAAAACCCTAATACCTACACAAACCACTACTCCCTACAAATAGACGGGGATTAGGGTTTTGTTTTCCGGTCACTTTTCCGGAATTTTTTTCCCTTCAAAACCTATTTTTTGTCCTTATTTCGAGTTGTGTACGTGTAAGTGAAAAATGATTTACCCGGGATTTTCCGGAAACTAGACCGGAGTTGAGTTCCCTAGTAATTATATGTTCGACTCACTTGCGACACGATTGTAGACACCAGGAGCCCTCTTCTGAGCGCACCCGTAACCCCAAGACACAACTCCGACCAATGTCTTCCTTGTTCCATTGTCAATGATCAGTGGGCCACCTGAGTCACCCTGTAGGAAATATAATTATCCATTTCTTAGAAACCTTTACTTAATATTAAAGGTTGAAAAAATTGAAAAAATTATTCCCTTAATGGGGGGAAATTGTTTACTTACCTGACAAGCATCTTTCCCACCGGTACTCAGAAAGCCTGCGCATAACATACTGTCCGTGATTTTTCCGTTATATTTCGTTTCCTTTGAATTACAGACCGCATTTGTGATGATTGGAACGCTGACTTTCTGGAGAGAGGTCGCTGTATTCCCATTCTCCTTTGTAGTTCCCCATCCTGCCACGGTCGCAGTTATTCCATTGAAATCATTGTTATTATTTGCTGGTAAGCAAGCAGGAACGATTTTGAATCCGCTCGCACTAGCCACGGAGATTTCCACTGGTGTGTCTAATTTAATTAGTGCAATATCGTTGTCCACTGTTCTACGGCTGTACCCTGGAATGTAAGACAATAAGTGATCATAATATTGATAGAGTGTACACATTTCCGAATACATATAAGAGTAGCTGGGGTAATTTGAGATTTTCTGAAAGTGGGGCAAATTTACCTACTTTAATAAAATAATTTAAATACCTGGATGCATAATAATCTTCTCAACTCCAACCGTCTTTGTTCCTCCGATTGTTTCGGTTGAGATGAGCAAATCTTGTTCATTCAAGAGCACGTTAATTCCTTTAGCTGTTTGTCTGTGCAAAATTCAATTAAAATTCAGTTAAAATGATATTTAAAAAATATTAATATGTTGGACACCATTTTTAAATATCCTATTCATATTAGGACACAATCATTACAGGAATTACACTGCGATTCCTAACTAATCAAAATTTAATTTAATTACCCATCCACGCAGTGACTGGCTGTGACGATGTATCTGTCATTGATCAAAGTTCCTCCACAAAATGGCCTCGGTGGTCCTCCAAATATATTGAAGCTTCCTTTCCTCACTAATCCCACCGTCCACGGAATATCATTAATTTTGGCAGGAATTCCATCCACAATTCTCGCAAGTGGTCGTCCGCATTCTAAAATTATTACAAATTTTAGTACTACTGGTTTTCAATTACAGTTTACTGTCGTCTAGTTCACTAATGGTACGTACAAAAAATGCACAAATTCGTTATGACGTCATAAATGTGTCACGAATTTCAATGATTTCACAAAGTTCAATTGACCCTTACAGCCGTTAAGTGGTCGGACTTTTCGGGGTAGCACCTTCACAAACGTTGTTTAGAAGGGCAAGGGCTCAGACATATAAAACTTGGACCAAAATTGAATGGCCTATTTTTAACCATAACGATTGTGCGGTGTTCTTTCGACTAAAAATTGTATCTGCCGATAAATCCGTCAAAACCTTTCAGATTAATTTAAAGGGTAAGGTGTCCTAATACAGCCCTGTGTCTCAATTCTCCCCGGTGTCCCAATAAGCTCGCCTATCTTGAATTCTGAGATCACGTGACCCGCAAAGTACACCCACAAATGGCGGTGGTGGGGCGTATTAGGACACCTTACCCTAAGGCTGCCTGGGTTAATGGTTTTACATAAGGAATTATTTTCTTTTAGTTCATTTTTACTTACGACAAGTAGCACGTCCTCCAGCAACTCTATGGATATCGGTAGCATCCCCAAGTGCTGTCAAATTATATTCATTAATGTCAAAGTTTGCATCAATGACTGAAACTGTTGTTCCTTCAACGCCGGAGTCAACGCTCGGTTCTTCTGGTTCCACTGGGAAGTTCAATTCCTGCCAAATTGGATTTTCTAGTTCAGGAGTCCATTCAAGAGTTGACGTATTTACAGCCTGTTCCTGTTGTTCACCTGTGTTCGAAAAAAAGAATATGTATGGTCAAATTAAGAAAAAGATGGTACCCCTAGTAGTAGGGTGAAGAAAATATTTAATGTTGAACTGTACACGGAATCAATTTTAAAGAATACACATGGTATACATAAATAGAAAATATAGTAACTTTCCGTTTAGTTTAAGCGGGTACCTCTAGTAGTAGGGAGGACACAGGCTTGTGAGTGGAAAAAAATCTTTCAAAAATTTTATTACGGAATAAATCACAAAAATTAATTTTTTATTTAACTAGTAATGTCCGTCAATCATCCACGAATTTTCCACCAGGAAATTGAGCAGCTCTGTATTTTGTTCTAGGGAGTACCCCTACCAGTAGGAAAACCAGCCTACTCTGTAGGACTAAATATACATAATCTACTACTTGATAATTCCAAAGTGTCAATTTCAATTAATTTACAAAGGAAGTGGATGAAAATATTTAAACACCGTCATTTGAAAAATTACCTTGGGATTTTACGACCGAGACATCCTGGATTTTGTCAATGGCAACTTGCGTTGAACTTGATATAAAAATTGAAAGAAGAATAAAACCTAAATTGAGCCGAGATTTTGCCATGATTGTGGTTTAGCAGACAGAGTTATAGCAATTGAACTCTGCGAGGTCAGTGTTCAGAGGTTTTATAACCTGGTTTTTATCATCTCAGATTTCATGGTGAATCAACTCAAAATATTTCAAGTCCAAGGACATAAAAAATGTAATGATGTGGACGGGTAACTTAAACTCACTTCGAAAGATGTTTCAATTACAGGGTTGTCCATCAATATTTGTTTTTTTTAACTTACAATCTGGGTGTTCCAAATGAATATATCGTGTTTCAAAAATTCATAGTATCCAAAATAGGGACTAGATTTCTAAAAAAAAAAATTTTATAGGAATTTTGAAATGAGTTTTTTTTTTAAATTTTCACATTTATTGATTTTTGAAGAGTGTACGCACTATGACGGCCATCCTTATTTTTACTCCCGGATCCTAACAACGTTATTTTCATATTAAGCATGTATTCCTTGGTTGGCATTCGTTGTGTTGAAGAATGGAGGGAAAAGTTATGCATCACCCTGTGTGTTGGGTGGGTTGGAATTAAATTAAATCTAAACCGTGTCACTCAAGTGACTACTGACGACGTTTAGCGTCTGTGTTTTTTTTTATTAATGTCATAATGTTTTACATTACATTTTACTTGCGTACAAATTGTTCAGAATAAAATTGTTGTCTCTTTAAGGATGATTGTCCTCTTTACTCATTTGGTTCAATCCGGTTCAATTTTTCACTAATTTTACGGCATTGCTTTTTACAGGAGTCAAAGACACGCAGTTAACTTGCTCATGTTAATTAATGTCCACCGTGTATACATAACTCCCTATTCAGAATTTACACAAATATGTACATTTATGAAAATATCATTATTTGCAAGGGAACTAATTGATATTGTACATTTTATAACCAGTGCATTTGATCATTTTCAGTACACATTTCAATTTTATCAACATTACCAACAATAAGCTTTTATGGCTATCAAGGGAACCTTTCCAAGTGTACGTGGAATTTCGACCTGAAAATTATTTTGCAAGTTTATTCACTTATGCTAACAGTCTTTTTACTTTGAGAACGTCCGTCCCCTTCCTTTCACAACTTATCCCAAAAGAGAAGTGTGCTCACACATCAGC
>JAQFYE010004786.1:0-12856 GCA_034694305.1 Protaphorura glebata
AACAAAATTTTAAAAATTGCATAAAATTATTGCAAAAAAGGTGGCATCAACGGATTTTTCGAAAAAAATTATTTTGGGCATGTTTTTGTAGCAGAAACCCTAATTTCTGGGGTCTTTTCATGCCGATTTATACTTAAACGCTCGTCAGCGCCGCTACACCCAACGGATATTCAATCGGAGTGGCTTCCTAGATCCGCAATAAGATTCTCTACAATATGCATATCTCATTTTCTGTCCGACTCCCCCAGTTTGGGCTGCCGAGGGGGGAGTAAAGGTTATGCACGACCCTGTATATTGAAGCCCCGACAATTATTCGGTCATTTACGGTAGGTAATCTCATACTGTCGAAACAAAAACGTGAAACAGGATTCTCAAAAATTTAAGTATTTCAGAAACTGGCTAAATTTCTATAGAAACCTGAAAGTTTAGCCCGCGAGTTACGGCGCATAGCAGGAGTACCTCTAGTACTAGTAGAGAAAAACTTCACTTAAGTAAGCATAAGACATTCCGAGTCCACTGATATAGAACCATCCACATAACCAAATAATGTTCTGTCGCACGAATACATACGTTATGATAGAACTGACAGACAAAATATTAAAATTGAAACATCAACTCCAAATATGATTTATTTATGTACTGAATTTAGAATTTTGAGTTCGAGAGATAATTACTTTGTTTATTGACAGAATAAGGGTGTGAATAAATTCTAGCACGTATAAGAGGAGCCAAAGCAAATTCCTTCATGTACAATTTCGACATCTGAATCTACATGGAAAATATTTAAATTAGGTTAATCACTGATAAATTAGAAATCATTATAGCTTGACTATGCTTTCTTACTAGGTAAGCTCATACTCTGTGAACAAAGAAAAATTTCGGCTTTACAATTTCAATAATATTGGTGAGACTACGCCTATGAAGACCCTATCTCTCAAGTGTCTCAAGCAATGACGTCAAGGCTAAGCAATATTATTGTATGTTTGCCCAAGTTCTTCAGGGTGTTACAGAAATTGAATCACTTTCAGTGGAACCCAAATTTTTCAAAATCGTCCTTCACATTTCTGTCTGTTTGGACAGTATTAGCTTGCCTAGTTGGGAAGTTGTCAAACTTTTTGGAGCTATGCTTACCCGGTGTGAGCCATTTCTCAAGACAGAAGAATTCTCCAGCGTTTCTATAGGTTCGTCCATTGGAAGCACAGACGGGTTCACATACTCCTGTTGGTCTGCATGCCTGAAAAAAGAAAAAAAAATTGTAGAAGAATATTGTTCATCCAAAAATGTACAGGGTGTTCCATAATAATTATAATTAGATACATACCTCTGTAGCCAGAATGAACGCCAAAGCGAAGATTAGGAAAATAGCCAGACCCTTCATTTTTTTCGAATATTTTAATTTTATTTTGAGTACTTTGCAAAAACTATGTCGATGTCTAACTCAGTCCAAGTGTATAAGTGTATGATATACCAAAATTCTCCTTGTAGGTGCGTCAATTGAAAACCATAAAAACTGATTAAAGTCAATTCTAATTAAGCCCTCAATTGATCTATGTTTTATAACCTCTATCTACTCCACTAACGTTGATGTCGTCAATCGTGTAAGATACATACGAATGCATAAATGCACGCCCATTTATTTTATTACATTGTTTACTTTACGTGTCATTTTGGGCAGTTTTCAGCGCATCAAGCAGTATCAGCGTGCGTTACATTAAATTCGGGTGCAAAGAATTTCAATGACAGCACTGGAAAATCGTAGGTCTACGAGAATTTGTCTAATTACTCAATTTATATTAGATCATCGCCAATAAATTTATTTATGGGTTAGCTGAGGCGAATTTTGATAATGATGTGGTCGTACTGGTTAACCCAAACCAAGCTGGAACATTTCTCAATAAATGTTTAAATTCATTTTTTAAAATTTGGTTCGATCTGTCGGATCTGCATAGAGAAATCTGGCCGAAAAGCTCAAATCCACGATTATCTCCAAAAAGTACTCACAAGTGCGGGCAGTAAGTTATCTACCAAGGAGTCTGAACAACCTAATTCATTTTAGCAGGAGTTATGTATGGAAATAAGGAGAAAATAAGTGTGCGCCAAATCCCTTTTCATCACCCGTATGAATCGAAATAAATTGCATCTGATGACATTGGCCGCAAAATAACTGCTTTGCGACCAGTGTTGCTATCGTTGTTTACATCGACTTGTCGCGACTCCTTCTAAATAAATGAGCTATACAGTCTACCCTCCTCAAGGTCTCAATGAGTGGGAACGACTTTTGTATGGGTCATTTTTGCAGTTAAGTGGGAACGAGACACCAAACTTTGGCGCCCCCTGGGGGTAACCCTGAGTTTTTAATGCTAAATCGTCTTCAGCCATTCTGTTCAAGAGGTCGAAGTATATCACTGTGCCGAATTCGAGGCAAATCGCACAGAAGGGGATTTTCCCATGCACCTGCTAGCTGCGATCTCCTGTTTAATTAACTAAATTGTAGAGTTAAATAAAATTGTCATTCTTTATCTGTATTTTACAAGATCAAACTAAACCTGTGTTGGGATAGAAATTAAGACATTTGGATTACTTTTGCTTAAGCAGAGTGGTAGGAATTGTAATTTACAACTAATTAATATTCACACAGATGTTGATTCCCCGCAGCGCGACGAGGATGAATGCCTAGTAGATTCCATACACCAAAGTTCTATTTAGTTCGTTCAGTCATAACTTCAGTTTGCTCCTAATATTTATCCACAACGATATATATATTTTTAAGAATTTTTCCTTGTTGAATAGAATGACAATTTTGCAGTCAACAAACTGTAAGTTTTTGTTTATTTTGTCAATTATGATTCAGAAGATATTTATGAGTCTGGATGCTGCGAATGCTCCACGATTGGGCAAGGATTTTGTAATAGTTAGTAGAATTTGAGGTTGAATATCTTTTCGGACGGAAGACTAATTTTTTTTAATGATTTCAGAAAAGCAATTAATGGATTTACAAAGACGCTGTAACCCTTTCCGGGTATTCAGCCGGAGGTTGGATGGCTCACTATTTCCATATTATTCACTCAAAATTATTCTTTGGAGTTGGCGTATTTGCTGGATGTAATTTTCATATAATATTAACAAACATTTGGATTGACTTGGCCAAATTTTGGCGGCCGGTTGAAAATCCGGTCCAAGCTCAAAATGAGGCAACCATCCGTAATTTAGGACGATCAAATAGTCCCCTTAAATTGGTCTACGATATGTATACAAGTTAAAAATAATAAATATATTTTTTAGTTTATTATGCGAGCACAGTTCATAATTCCACAATTAGGGAGGCTAAACGTATTTTGAAGAAAAATGAAAAGGCTGGTCTGATGGACTCACTCACTCAAGAATTTAAAGAATCAAAAAGTTTACATCTGGTCAGGAACTGAGGATCATCAACACCCAAGTAAGTACTAAGTACACGTGTTCTTACTCGAGGCAAATATTTCTTCTCAAAATCACCCGATATTTGATCCACAGCTATTCCGAAGCACCTAAAGTGCCAAGGAATCAGTCTTTCAAAGAATTCCTAGAAATCTAGCTAAATATTTATATGGTTTTTGGGTTGCAGGTAAGCGTGTTGCGACCGCGGTTGAAATTTTTGCTCCTCACCTGGCGGATCCAGAAAATCTATTTACGAAGATTCAATTGAATCCCCATACACCTCTTGTGAGTCAAGTGTTCTGAATATATTATTAAGAATTGTAAGCTAACTTATTCAATTACATTCTTAAACATGATTTGGCCAACCGGCCATTGTTCACGTGAAGAAGAACCTGAAAGAACTTACCAAGGTGCGTGTCACTACAATGGAATTTTTACCAGTTTGGAATTTTTGCTTGGAACATTAAAAAAGCCGTCTGGTTAAATTTTCAATCTATCTATTAAAATGACCTTTTCAATTGTATTAATTTTATTTTACTCAGAATGTAAACTCGATTTATATATTCGATACAAAAAGAAGATTCTGAGATATCAAAAATGCTAACACCTCCCTAATGTGTGGGATAACTTGTAATGTCTTCCACATTGCAAGTTAACATCCCACACTTCTGTTCAAACAGAAATGGCACACAATTGACTCATTAATTTGGTTCTTTCAGAACGTACACAAGTCCAAAAATTAACTAAATTTGATCAGACGGAGTTCTTGGCTGATTTTGAGGAAGACACTGGTATGGAGGACTTTGGGTACATCTACATTCCGTCCAAATGCTCAAGGCGTCATCAGTGTCTATTGCATTTGTTTTTTCATGCTTGCCACTCGTAAGTTCATTTCCTTCAATGAACAAGGGAACCTTTCCTAGTGATCATCGATTTCCGACCTGAAAATTTTTTAGACGTGGATTTTAGAAACCATTTCCCCAAAAGGCCTCACATGTGTGTGTGGTAAATGTGAGGCATTCTAGGGAAATGGTTTCTAAAATTCCTATCTGTGTACATTACATTGTTAACCTCTGGAGGTCAAAAAAAGCATTTTGCGGCAAAACCGGCACGGGATATTTCACACACGGTGTAAGTGAATGAACTCGCAGAAAAATTTTCGGTTCGATAATCGATGATCATTTGGAAAGGTTCCCTTGTAAGTTTTCGGTGTCTTAATAAATGGTAGCACATACACAGTGCAGCATAATCGTATGGTTTGGGCCACTCTGTTTCGTAGTTCTTGGTTCAATTCTTCGGACATGCAGGTAATGACCGTTGGTTGATTTAAAGTACATTTTTTTTCTCAAGCTTAAGCGTAATTATGTTCAATTTTGGTTAAAATCATACACTCTGTATTCTTAGAGAGCCACTTACCTCAACAAGATTTCAAGAATTTGGGATACATGGAAATCGCGGAAGTGAACGACATAATTATAGTTTTTTCAAGGGACAATAATTGTTGGGATTATAAAGGCTATATGGGACCTAGTTCTGGTGCGCTGCAAATCATAATATACGTATATAATAATAAGTGTATTTCAAAGTATTATGAAACACCCTGTATGTATAAGTGTTTAAGTGTATGTTTTTCTTTTCTATCCAGTTACGAATAAAGGGATACAAGTACAAGCGATACGAAGAATAATGGCAAGAATAATGTCCGGTGGGTGATTGGCTTGAGTTTCTGGAGAAACAGTAAAAAAAAAGTTGAATTCTTGAATAATTTCTCGTCAGACATCAATTTTCTTGGAAATAAGTATAAATTTCTATATGGCTGAATTGCATGTTGAAATAAAATTGTATATTCATTATTTTTATAAATTGTTGATTGTTGACAAATTGATTTTAGTTTAAGTCAAGTCCAGCATGAAATTGTGCGTGTACACGAACGAATGACAAGATATTTTGTTCAAATACCGAATCATGAAATTTCTAATTTGACCTGGTTTCACCGACTACGGACTATCGAGCAAAATTAAATACCAAAAACACATAATAACCATCAAGTTTTTTATTTCAGAAATTAAGTGTCTGTAAAATTGACAAAAATCACAGTTGAAATTTGAGTTGATTTTATTGTTTTTGGATGATTTCCTTAAATTCATGTTCCAAACTGGAGCTGCAGGAATTGGACCTCCGAATCTGTTTGACCCAGAGAATTGTAAAATTTGATATATTAGTATGATGGTCAATAATTCGAACATCCCGAGTGAAAATACTTGAGCAATGAGACGAATGGTCTAGAAATAAAATAAATTCTATTAATTTAATATTTCATTTTGAACTAATGAATATTGAAAGTTGGATCGTTTACCTTGGTTGAAGGAAATTCCACCGTTCTTGGCTTCTCCTTGAAGTTGGTCATCTTGTAGTCAGAGTTCGTACCCTTTCCTTCGGATAAAAAAAAGTTAGATTAAATAAAAATTCTCTAAGAATTCAGGTTATCTATAAATTTCAGACTGAAAATGAACTATGTACCTCTCTGTGGGTCGGTGCAAATGTGAGGACTCCAGTTCAAAGGACAACGTACTGGGTGTGCGTGTGCGGTCAATGCCCGACTTCCTGTTTATTCTTTACCCGATTTTACGAATCTTTCGTTTCCTGGTTATATTTGGTCTTTTCTTGCTATTGTTTGCATGCATGGAATCGAAATATTTTGAAAACTTTCCTACTACCGTAAATGACCGATTAAGTGTTCGGGACGTTTAATTACAATTTGAACTTTCTGACTCGGCGTTTATTCAGAACCGGCGTGTAACGTTTCTACCCGTCGTATAATCCAGTCCAGGCGTCTCGTGAACCCGCAGTTATTCGGTCATTTATGGTAGGTAATCTCATACTGTCAAAAAAATGAAAGAGGCTTTTCCAAAAGAGTCTTCCGGAAATTGACTATACTCCTGTAGAAACCTGAAAGTTGAGGTACGGTGCATGGCAGCAGTACCTCTAGTAGTAGGGAAAACCTTCACTTAAGTATGCACCAGACATTATGAGTCCGCTGATATCGAACCATCCACATAACCAAATAATGTTCTGTCGCACGAATACATACGTTATGATAGAACTGACAGACAAAATATTAAAATTGAGAGATCAACTCCAAATTTGATTTATTTATGTACTGACTTCAGAATTTTGAGTTCGAGAGATAATTAATTTATTTATTGACAGAATAAGGGTGTGAATAAATTCTAGCACGTATAGGAGGAGCCAAAGCATATTCCTTCATGCACAATCTCGACATCAGAATCTGCATGGAAAATATTTAAATTATGTTAAGTACTGCCAAATTAGAAATCAAGTTAGCTTGACGACGCTTTCTTACTAGGTAAGCTCATACTCGGTTTTACAATTTGAATAATATTGGTGAGACTACGCCTGTAGACCCTATCTCTCCCGTATCACCAGCAATGACGTCAAGTCTATGAATTACTGGTATGGCCAAATTTTTTAGGGTGTTACAGAAGTTGAATCACTTTCTGTGGAACTCAAGATTTGTAAAATCTTATTCACTTATTTCTTTGGACAGTATGAGCTTACCGTAGTTGGAAAATTGTCAATTATTTTGGAACTACTTACCCGGTGTGAGCCATTTCTCAGCACAAAAGAAATGTCCACCGTTCTGGTAGGTTTGTCCATTTGAAGCACAGACGGGTTCGCATACACCTGTTGGTTTGCATGCCTGAAAGAGAAAAAAAATGATATGAGAATATTGTTCATCCAAAAATGTACAGGGTGATCCATAATATTATAATTAGATACATACCTCTGTTGTCAGAATGAACGCCAAAGCGAAGATTAGGAAAATAGCCAGACCCTTCATTTTTTTCGGATATTTTTATTTTATTTTGAGTACTTTGTGAAAAAAATATGTCGAAGTCTAACTCAGTCAAAGTGAATGAGAATCATTATTCGGTGCGTATATATACCAAAAATTTTCCTTGCGGGTGCGTCAATTAAAAATCATAAAAACTGATAAAAGTTAACTCGAATTAAGCCTGCAATTGATCTATGTTTTATAACCTCAATCTACTCCACCCCTATGTCGATGTCGTCAATAGTGTACGATACATTAGAATGCATGTGCACAATGCACGCCCATTTATTTTATTGCATTGTTTATTTAATGTAATGTGACATGTTGGGCAGTTTTCAGCGTTTCAAGCAGTATGAGCGTGGGTTACTTTAAATTTGGGTGCAAAAAATTTTCAACGTGCCCAATACAAATGCGTACGTCTACGAAAATTTGGCTAATAGTTTAATTTATATTAGATCATCACCAATAAATTCATTTAGATGGATTCTATAGTGTCAACCAACTGTAAAATAACTTTACGCAAGAGCAAATGCGTGCCCATAAATCATTTTCCTTCTGCATTTGCTTGGATCCAGGTGAATTTTCATAATAAAGTGGTTGAACTGGTCAAATTAAACAAGACCATTTTCTAATGAATTTTTGAAATCATTTGAAAATGGTCTGTAGTCGAATCGATTGATAATTCCTACATTTGAACAGCAAATGCTATAATTCCTTATACGGGGTGGTCCAAAATCTCCTATAAATAATTCCTGGCGTTAGAATTATCAAGGACGTCAGACTGGTCAGACTATGCCTGATATGTAAATCATATTAAATGTTCAGACCGTAAAACGAGATTGAGACAGTGTATGTCTTAACCGAATGTGCTCATCACATTAGGTGGATGGTATGTTGAATTGTCAAGTAATTTATATAGGTAAGTTAGTCTGGCTTCACAACACAGGGAAGTCTTAGGCACGTCTAGGAAATACCCAGAATCGTGGATTGGGTTAAATAGTATGCTCTAGGGAAAATGCATTGAATTTTTTGGGAGATCGTCGCCCTGTTGGCGGCCGCTGGGTGATACGGGCATATTTTACTTATATATGTACTTAGGGTAGTCACAGGTGTTGATTCAATCTAAACCTGACATGTCAACTTATGACAATCACCCCAGCAGAGCTCGTGAAATTTGACAATGATAGCACGTCTCAAGACACCCCACAGAATCATCTCAGTGCTGAAATGAGATTTATATGTGTATGTATAATCATTTCTTGTTCGTATGTGTGGTATTACAGACATTAATCCGAAAGAAGAATGTCGATTTATTAGTGGATATTATTAGTAATCTCTGTGTTGTCAGATTGTTTCTTAAGGGGTTCGATACCTCCATTGTGATGGATAGTAGATATTGACTATAGTACATATGGTGATAGTGCGGTAATCCTCTGATCGAAAGAGGTGAATTCAGAACCTATACATGGTGTTGGGAACATTTATCTTCCAGGAATAGGCTATAAACCATCATTTGACTCAGAATGTGTGATATGTCAATTATGTTAGATCATAATTTAGGATAGATAACGAGTCCAGAATATTTAATCCCCAGTGTTTGTGTGAGTAAGTATGCAATTTATTAAGTTTTCCCGACTCTTCAAATATAGTTTCATAATAAGACGTATGTGGTTATACTGTATGCCATTTCCTGTTCCTTTCATTTGATAAACAAAATGCGAATGCACAATAGTTATTTCGTTACTATCTTAAAGTGCGTTTCCTTTGGAAGAGGGGAATTGTAATTGCATTCGTAGAAATACGTCTGCTCATTCAATGCCACACAGTTGTGGTTTTAGTGCGAATAGGGTTAAAAAAATTATTTAGTATATTTCACACTCACACGATTGCATTCAGTTGACAAGCAAAGTTTATTAGTTGACTTCTAGACAACAGTGAGACGAACTTACGGAAACTCAATACAACATATCCCGTGATCCGGCGTGTTTTTGAGATCGGGCGTTTAATCGAGTTCGGGAGTTCATTCGATCATTTACAGTAGGAAGAAATAATCAATCCGCCCTCTGGCTACGATATTTGACCATAGTCTTATGGCTGATGTCAAATAATTAAGGGCATCGCAAAGGATTTAGTGAAGGGTGTTTGAGACAAGTATCTATAATAATATATAAGTTAACCATCTATATAATGCAACTTATTAAAACGTATTTAATACTTTGAGAGAAACACTAAAAATTATTACTATATAGTTTTTTTTCCATTACTACGAGTTGAATTATATTTAGCAGCAAAAACTATTGTTAAACTAATATGCATTTGTATTCTGTGTCCCTTGGGCATTCTTTGTATGGAAGACAGTGACTGAATAAAAAATTTAGTATTAAAAAAAAAAAAAAATACACATTTCCACCATTAGTAAGTAATCAATTGTTTATTGTGGTCCATAATTTCAATTTACTCTGTTGTCAGCATTCGGACGGCTATCTTAGGCGACAAAGAGTTCTTTATTGTGCTTCGAGTCCAGGACATCAGTTAAAAGAACTCTTCCCGGAGGATCTTCTGGAGGTTACACAAGAACCAATTTTACAACGTGGTCAAACAAAATGATCTTTAACTACCTCTTATTCGATAGGGTTGTTTTCTTGGACACGGTTCCACTGCTGATATAATTATACGACATACACACGGAGGGCATAAAATGACTTAAGTTTTATTTTATTTATTCCACAGTTTGACAAAATGGGACAACTTTGTACAAGAAGTTCAAGAAATTTGAATTCCATGAGGGCTGTCGTCGATAACGCGGAAGACAATAAAGAAGTCGCCCTGGAAGCTCAAATTCAAGATTACCTCCATAAAGTATTCACAAGTTCTTGCGCAAGTCAACAAATCTATGCACCAATATCTGCTTTAGCTTATGCCATTGTTCATTATTGGGAACCAAGGATATTGGCAGAAAAGAGCGTCGGCCATCTTTCCCTCACTTTACCGAATGGACATCATGTAAGTTGGTTTCCAGGTCAAGAAGCGTCAAGTAAACATGTCTTATTTGGTCGTACTGTTCCACGGGAAGGTCAAACATTTGCTGAAGATGTGAAAGCGGAAAAACGTACACCGGATAAATATTTGCTGCTCCCCGCGGATCTTATCGATGAAGAGAAAATTCTGAAATGGTGGACTGAATTTAAAGAGACATCTGGATACAATTTATTCAATTCGAATTGTGCCATCACGGTCGTCATTGCATTACTCGAGGGGAATTTTAGTTTCGCTCGATATATTCTTAAAGCCATAACTCTAATAAGTGCTGCCGACCTTCATTGGCGAGGATGTCAAAAAACAATCGAAGCCTTGACGAAAGTTACAAAAACAAATGATTTTAACCTTTGCACAACTCTAATGCTTAAATATTTTGAGATGATCAGTTCGGACTTTGGAAAAGTGTGTATGGAATTCCTTATTCAGTTGTTTCCTCAAGTCACTGAAACGAACAAAGCGTATATTGAGGTTGAGATCCAGAAGTCAAAAGAACTCATAGAAAATTCAGAGGTCAACGAAGTGACATCGGAAACACTTCTAAGAATTTGTCGTGATTCATGTGCTGCAGTTTGGAGATTTTTAGAATTTCCCGCATGGGACAGTGAATTTGAACTGTCACTCGTGGATGCGTTTTGCGAGATTGGTGCCAATTTCATTCCAAGATTATTACTATTGGAAGGAACACTTATACGAAGTCAACTGCTTGCTCAAATTTTGAAGTTATTATTACAAAATTCAAAGTGGATTTTTGAATACGAGCATCAACTATTGTTGAAGGATATTGAAACATGTGTGACCCCTCAACTTAGTGACCCGAAAGTTCAAAGAACTCTTGACGCGTTGAAGGAGGAGCATGGCGGGAACTTGTCATGGTTACCTGATATAGACGTTGACGTTAGAGAAGAGGAAGCGGATTGGGCCAAGCGAATGGATCGTCGCGTCGAGGAATACAATTCTCTGCATGTACAAAATGATGGCAAAGAGTGGTGAAGAAATGGGTCCCGAAAAATTCATTTGATATGATTCATTTCGAGTTATTTTGATTTGCAAAAGGAGCCGAATTTGTGAGGACGGTCAAATCAATGGAGGAATGTGTTGAAAAAGAAAAGAAATCTGGCGGAATCGATGTGGCTTCAGACAATTTTGAACCACCAAATTGGGAAACGGCTAGTCTAATTGAATTGATTGAATTCTTTATGATCATTAGTTATAAATGTTGATAACAAATTAATTGAGAAAGTCTTGATTTTTCTCAAGTGCTCCCATAAGAAGATTATTTGATACTTAATTCAACATTATTTCAGACGAACAAATCTCCGGTGTTTTGATAAGATTGAAAACAGAATTTCTTGACCAAAATCAAATAAATTGACTACGAGATCTCGAGTCCAGAATGTAAGAAAGTTGACACTCTTTTCAAAACATTCACTTTTTTAAACGACCAGTAAGACAAATATAATTTCCGTTTCTTCTTAAGACCTGTCGAGTAGATAGTATTGAACATATAATATCCAATAAATTCATTTAGGTGTATAATAATACTGTCAATCAACTGTAACATGAACTTTACACAAGAGCAAATATGTCCATAAATCATTTTTCTTTACATTTGCTTGGATTAAACAAACTTTGTTAATAACGTGGTTGAAGCAGTTTATTTTTCCTGAACTCAAACTCAGCACGACTATTTCTTGAGGAAATATCAAAATCACTTGAAAGTTTGGATTAGTGACCGAATTGATTAATAATACCAATTTTCATACAAGAAATGGTAGAATTCGTTATACTGGGTGGGTCAGAACATCCTAGAAATAATTCCTGGCGTCAGAACTATTGCGAACACCAGACTATGCCTGATATGTAATATAACAAAATTTAAATAAAAATTTAGTACTACTGCTTAACTTGATGCAAGATATCCTACAGAGTATTTATTAACGGAAGGTGCTTATACAGTTTATGTGGATGGTAGGTTGGAATTACAAGTAATACAGGGAAGTTAGTCTGGCGCCCAATACAGGAAAGTCTTAGGTTTAGGAAATACGTAGAATAATGCCGCGCGGGGTTAGAAAGTAAGTTTCTAAGAATATCCAAAAGTTACGGGAGGTCGGGGATATCTGGGAGTTACAATCACTGCTGTTAATTCAATCTGAACCTAACATGTCTACTTATTTGGATCACCTTGTCAGACCTCGTAAACCTTATTCCTGATAGCACGTCTTAGGTCGCCCCGTAAATTTGTGTCAGTGTACAACGTATGCTTTGCAATGCGAATGCAGATGCGCAGCAAATGCATTCGTTAAAATGAAGTGAATTCTAACCCCGCATCACAGGGTTTGGGACAGTCTTCATTGCAGAATAGACGATAAGGCATCACTTGACTCCAAATGCGTGGTGTATGCATTCTGTCATATAACCCAGTGTAGATACATAAGTGCGGAGTGTAATGTACTCCATGTGTCGTATGTAAGGTTCCGATCGGGTCGGGTAATCCGCTTATTCGACCCGATATCCGACCCGACCCGAAATATCGGATAGAAATCC
>JAQFYE010004787.1:0-12855 GCA_034694305.1 Protaphorura glebata
TATAATAGGATCATACATATACATGGAGGGATCATATACAAGACAATATGTGAGAATTCACGAATGCGTGAGTTCACATTTTACGTAACGCATTCAACTCGTCTCAACGTTATATTCTACGCAATGTTAAAAGATTTGGTGCTCTAAATGTAGGTCCATCGGGGTAGGTTTGGTATTTCGTATTCGTATAGTGCGTATGAAACCATTGCCCCCATGCACTCATAAGGAGTAGAGAGAGTGAGCTATGACGCAAATTCAATCCACAGTGTTTTATACTATTCTATTCCAAATTTTCGTTCAAATCCTTCAAAATTTTACTTATGGGGTCTAATATTTAGCTAAAAGATGAATGAGTTCGGATCCTATTGATTGGCGGGTGTTTTATAAAAATCAAGGCTTCCCTATCGCCATTTTTAATAAAAGTGCGTAAGGAGTGGTATGAAACACTGGGTCCATTTTGGTAGAGCTAGAGCTTGTAGGCCAAGGAAAGCAAGATGGTTGGGAATATTTGATATACTTTTTCGAGGCCCGATCATAGGGTTGGAATGGGACCTGGTATATGGTTGCTGGGGAAAGATGTGTTCAAATCTTTACACATACATAGGAATTAATGCTTACAGTCCCGGTCCGTGGAATTCAAAAGTTTTCAATGAACTTTTCTTCAGGATTCGATTAGAATAATAAAATGTATATATTTGAAGAAAATTACCAACACTTTTGAGTCTCTCCAGAAGATCTAACAATTCAAAGGTCTAGTTAAAACGTCTTGTCGGTAATAAATTAACCTTCCCATTGTTTTGAAATTCCAACTTCGTAATTGGAGAAGTATTGGGCAAGATTTAGGGTTCGAATATGTTACGGTGAGGCGCTTCGCACGATAGAAGATATAAAAATGACAATATATGGCAAGATACGTTGTAATCAACAATATTTGTTCCATTTCCAGTAGATATGATGTAGCGAATAATCGGTCGACGAAATAGTTCAACAGCCGAATCAACGGATACCCAATATATATTTAGTAATTGGCTAATCAAAAATGATGGGGGTTTGATGGAATATACGAATATTATTGAAGTGGTCAAATTGTGAAAGGAAAGTTCACAAAATCAAGTCCATCCGTCATAGCTATTCACAGCCATTAGTATATGGATGGATTAAGGAAAACACTTTATCATTTCGCTATGTGAAGGTTTAAGTCTCACGGATTGGCAATGTATGATGATTGCTTTAAAACGTTTTTCTCTACCGAAGCTTTTGGTGAGGGTATCTCTCCTAGGCCGAATTGACAGCCACTTTCTCCAAGAGAAAGTAGTCGGTAGACTGACCATACCCTACGGCGAATGTCAACTATTGTGTTTATAACCAGCGGTACTTGAAACCGAATAGTTCCAATCATCTTAAAATTGGTGTTCCATATAAGTACCATAACCATAATATCATAATGTATGATATGTGGGCCTTGGGATGGTCACCCTAGAGCTGGGACTGAGGAGTTGACTGCCTCGAACCCATACAGAGAGATATACACGTACGCACATAATATACAAGACTTTTTTTTGGCAATAATACGAAAGGAAGGAATATAATAGGAAAGGACGACTTCTTCAAGTTCTTGGAGATCCTCGACTTCTTGGTCGTCATCACCGTCGTCAAACAACTGCAAAGAGAAGTTGCTACGAGTAGTTTGAAAGTTCCTTTCCCTCTTTTGGTCATTTTGTCTGCCAAAGTAAAACTGATGAACGTTCATATTTTGTATATTCTCCTGCGCCCTGACTTGACTTGACCTCCCTGGGAAAATCTATTGTGTTTTTACGTATAGGACAGACGACTGTCTAGTAGTTGCCAGTGAAATTCCAAATCAAAATCTGGAGAAATTCCAAATAAGTTTGTAAAATAAGTCAACAGTTGTAGTCCATTTCAAAGAGCTTTACAAATTAATTGTGCGTGAGTGTGTGTGTAGGGTGTCTTCTCAGTTTTTCGTTTAGTTTATTCCTTTGCTGGATTCCATTCGATAGGATTTCAGCCAGTTATCGACAATCGCACTAAACAGTCTTGCACAGTACATTGGATGTCGTTGTTGACAACATAGACGTCAATCGTGCGGAAAAGTGCGTGGACTGTAGGTTATTTACAAACTAAATGAATATCGCACATATTTTGGTCCAGCAAATCAAATGTGGTAACCGTCATTGTGTTCATTGAATAAGACTTGATTCATCTTAAGACAAACTATTTTTTAATCAGTAATCGTAATCCTGTCCGTTCCGTAATCAATCAGGAAAAGTCGATTACCTACAAAAGTGTTATACGTTCGGAAAAGTTGACACGAAAATAATACTGATCTGTCATTACTTATGGAATGTCAACAATAATACAATCAGCTTAAACTAAGCCAGTACGGAAACCTGGAATGTAATTTCATCGGAATTCGAGTTCGGAATCATATTTTTAAAACGTCAACCGTCATCGCACAAGTGGACACTCAACTACGTATTGCAAGTCACAAATATTGCATATTTTATTTTTAATTCATCAATTTTATTCCTCAGATATACGTACAAACTGTGAGAAGACGAAAGTTTTAATTATAAATCAAACTAAGTTTTTCTACTTCACCTGCAAAGGAAAATGCTGAGGGCTTCAGTTCAACAAATACCCAAGAAGTCAAAATTTTAAAATTCTCAGGGTCAGCGTCACCATCATAGTTTTCCAAATTCTTTGAATATTCCACAACCGTCCTTCCTAGATTCTAAGCCTTAACCTACACCTAATTCCTTTTTGACGACAATCAAAAATCCCGATATTCCAGCCCTTCCAGTCGAAATACACAGCTATAATTTTTGAAGAAATTACTCATTTCACTATAAATCCGAACTGTGTATGGGTAACGAGATCCCTTTGCTGCTACTTCCATCACATTTGTCCCGAATTGGGACTGTCAACTCTGTAAATTCTTACTTATTGGATTGATGACGTCCAAGCAGAGAAGAAATGTGAATTCTAAGGATTTTATGAAAGCGACTGATTGGATCTACGGTATGGGCTAAATACCAAAGAAAAGAAGAAAAGAAAAGAGAAGAGAGAAGAAAACGCTACTTTATTTACAAAAAATGACCAATTCTTGTTCAAATTCAAGAGAAGGAATCGATTGTGTTCATAAATACTACGACTACTGGAAATTACTATGTATTTCCATTGCCAGCGGAGAATCCAAAGACTTTATTATAATACGTACCTCTTTCGTAGGGAGACACAAATATCTTTTAAGAAATCGCATGAAGAACTAACTGTTTCGCAGAAACGATAAAAATTTTAATCATTAAATCTTAAATGAGGCTGAGAGCACCACAGCACCGGTAACTGCAGCATTTTAAATCGAACCAAAAAAAAAGAAACAGAAGGAAACCTGTGAACTTTACAATTAATTACCTACTACAAAAAGAGACTTGAAGGAATCCATTGTGTTCATTTACAGTGCAAAGTGAGACCACAAGTTCTGAATAGCTCATAGTTTTCTTAAATAGAAATAGAATAGATAGAATATAATAAAAACTATTACGTAACATAACATAATATAGTTTAATAAGAAATTGAACAAAAAAGTTTAAGTTGTCTTTTAAAATAAAAGCTTATCGTAGCTGATTGCAATTAGAAGAATCCAAGGAATTAATGGTATATATGAAGCACACGTGTGAGTCTGACGGAATTATAGAAGTTAATGTAACTATGATTAAAATTGCAAACTAAACTAATGAATATTAAAAATAATCTACAAATCTTAACGTGTTAACTGTCCAAATTAAGCCCTTAGAACGTTCTTCGAGTATTTGAAGTGTCATAATTCTTAAACAAGGACATAATTATATACAATACAAACAAATATACACTGATTTAAATTTGCATCCGATACTATACTGGAGATGATGTTGGCAGATGTCAGTGATCAGAGTGACCACGGTGAAAGTCAGGACAGGCAAGTAAACTTTTTATTTCAATCTTTAACACTAAATATTATTTTTATATTTGATCTTACCGGTGGTATCATCACAGTTTTGTATTGTTGAGGTCATCCATTAGTATTAGTGCTAATGCTGATTGCTACCTAAACCGTTGTTCGAATGGCTATTACTTAAAGCGCTGATTACTGGGCGACTTGGATTGGTGCTAACTCTTCATCCTAATCCTGACTCCCTCTGTCTGTCGAATACCTTCTTTAATCAAACTTTGATTTCTTTGTCGATTTCATTGGGAAATGCCATTGCGTTAGAACAACGGCTTCACATTTACCGAACTTCCCTTTTGACCTTATATTGGAGTGAGTTTCGCTCATTCTACGAATCTATAGATGGAGTTAACTGTATTCGTAAGTACTAAGCACAAGCACAGTGAGAGCTTACTAAAATGCCAACACAACGGCGTGATTACTCTAGAATTTTGGCTTAGTATAGAAATGTTGGCGGCCGAATCTGTTAACTGTTTCAATTTCGCATGTGTACTCAAATATTGACGGAAACAATGGCGGCTTTGGTTTATTCAGGTCTCACTTATTTAGAAACTCTCAAACAATGCTTTGCATTAGATTAGTTTGTTATTTATAATTTATTAGTCTGTGATCAGTCAAAATCAGCTTGCTATCTATAAAATGAAGGCGTTTAGTTTAGAGGACCGTTGTATGAAGAGTCGAGTTTTGATATGTTCTTAGAATAATATTTCAAGAATTCCGGCGGATTTGTAAGTGTTCTTCATTTTAGGAAAAACCATGACCCATTTCGAATAGAACTTTACTGGTAACAGTTTACTCGAGAACGTCATCTTCATCTCAAAAAAAATATGTGTCCAAAACATACAAAGAAAGTTCCTAGATATACACGCCTGGGCTAAGTATGTGCAGAAATGAAATTGCAGGTTTCAATTTTCAGATGTTAAAAATGGGTGTAATGTGTGGTTCTACTGTACGCTCATTTTAAGTGCGATACGCGATGGCTGCCCGAACATCTGGCGTGCTATCCCTTCAAGCTGGCGAGTGAGTCCGAATGGGTCGCTCGGTCGGCCATCGCGTATCGCGCTTAAAGTGCACGTACAGTATGTATTGTTTCCATCGGTGACCAGAATTTAAATGCCATCATTTGCTCACGATTTCCATGAGTCCATTCGATTATTGTAAAGTTTTCTTTCACTATAGACCATCTTGCCCTCAAAACTATTCTAGACATCGGATCGAAAGTCGAGGTGCCGAATTGTGAAATATAGAAATATTGACTATTCGAATTCGAATCAGTTCAGAATTTCATACTACACGGATAGAATATGATCGACAATTGCAATATATCTGACCCCTATTCGATTTCGATTTCTTTTTAGCGCAGATTTAGAACAATTATTTGTTCTGAATTACGCAAACCTGCACTACATTGGTTTTTTATGTGAAAAGGAAAGTTTCCGTTAGTTAGGAATTAGTGAGTCCAATTAATTCAACCAGAGCCAGATTGTTAAACTTGCGTAGACCTTCATATTAATGGTTGTTCCATGTTCACCTCAATCATGTTACATTTCGATTACGGATACGTTTACTTTTGGGCCACATGATTATAGCGTTCATTCCTTCTGGTAAGGTTATACTTGCTTAAGACATTACACCGCATCGTCGCCATGTGCATTGACCTTCGGGTTTAATTTCGTGAATTGTTTAGCTTTTTAGTTATTAGTATTTAGATTAGGAAAGTATGTAGCAGTGATGATATTTTGTGAGGATTTCGTTATTTATTGTTGCTCGAAGGTGACATCCTTGTTGGACGGATTCATAATTATTATCTTGGAAAGTTATGCTAATATATTCAAAAACTATAACATAATTTTGTCGAACTCTAACTCAAGTCACTCAACTGCACTGGTCTGATTGTGGTAGGCAATAAACGTAACTTGAATTATCGACTGTTGTAACGATTAATTAAGTAAAATTGATTGACAGCTGAATGGAATCTATGACAGCCAGACTCTAGAAATTCGAAATTGATTAGATTTCTAGAAGTGGATAATAGATTTGTAGAAGTTTTTCAAATAGGAAGGTGTCGAATAGCTGATTGATTGACTAGTTCACGAGGACGAAAAGGGCACGACACACAAAAACAGAGGATATGCTAAAAATTACCATAATCATAAACCAGATTTGTCGAACTAACGACACTCCTTGATAAATCAATTTAACGTTTTTGACGCTAATATTGATTGTACGAGATACTATTGTATTGAGCTGATTATTTGTACAAATACATATTGGATTATTGAATGCGAAACTTGAATCTGATTCTGTAGACCGAATCCAACTTTCTTCTCAATCTCATTCTCATTCTCTATTCTTAAGTGTTACCCAGAATTCGAAACAAATTCCACCAAGTTCGAACTCGTGTTACTCGTGCAATGCATTAAGGGCAGGGCCCTTAAGATGCAGAGTCTAGAATCTTGAGGTCATATCGCATTCTCCACTGGAATTATGGTTATTATCTTTCTGAGTGGGCCTAGAAAACTTGGTGATTGCTAAGCATTCTAAATTATTTGGCTCAGCGTGTCATCCAATTATCCCAACGAATCTTCTAAAATAGCTGTCGTTTCAGTTTCAATGAGAAGGACGGTTAGTCGGTTCAACAGGTTTTCCATTTCCATTGCTATGTTGCAAGATAATGTAAACTTCCAAGCACTTTAGTATCCTCTAGCCAGAAGAATTTCTCCTTAGAATGAAGGCCTGGTGAGACCTTCATTCCAGATAATTTTTCTTGTTGGATTATATCACTTTTCAGAATTATTTTATTTTGTACCGCAATCTTTTCTAATTTGGTTTTGGTTTCGTTATGGTCGTTCAGTAATTCCTGGTGACCGTGTGAATTTCATCCTCTCTGAAGTCCAACTTGTATGTCTAATTTCGATTAAAAGGGTGATACACCAGATTTCATATTCATAATGAGGTTATGAGTGTGGTTTGCATTGAGGTTAATTCCCACGGAGGAATGACTTATCCAAGGGTGATATTGAACTCTTTGTTTTGAATTCATTCTGATTGGCTTTGGCTAAGAGCTGTGTCTAAATACCATGAAGACGTTGCGTAATTCAAATTCAATCTCAGATAGTGCAATAATTTTTTTTTCAACAGAAGGATTTAAGCTTTGGTCCTTAACTTTGTTCAATTGTGTATGACACCACCATCTGATTCCCATTCGAAGCACGGAGACGAATCTTTCTCTTCCTTTGAAAACAATTTTTGGTTTGAAGATTCATGAGGCGAGGAAGCCCGGGCGGGAATAGGGTTTAGATTTTGGGGTGCAATAAAAATAGTCGTAGGGAAACGAGATTTTGAAGGAGAGTTGTATCTGACTGAATCTGTTAGAGCTATAAGAGTTAGTTATGGAAGTAGTCAAGGAAGAAGAAGATGAGCTCTGTTGGGCTGATGGGAAGAAAAGATCAGGATAGGATAGGATGCGGTATTGTGGAAGTTGGTCCAAAAAAACTAAGAGGATGTGGATGTGGTATTTCGTATTGGGGAGTTAGTTTTACAGGGTGTCAATTATATATTAGCACTGGGTGAATCTCTACATATGTCACATCTCCACATAATCTCTACGTATGAAAACTGTATCCATCGAAGCATCGATATCGTCAAATATTGACCCTTCCTTCTCATCATTTCATTGGAATTCATACATGCAGTATCTAAAAGCGTATTGAGGAATATCGAAATATCGGCCACTTTTATTATTTTGTTGGAATCGATTGATAGATTAGTTTTTAAGAGAAATATCTAGAAGTTTTGTTAATATTTTCGTTTGTTGGATTTCGTAGATATAGCGTGAAAATTAAAACTATTGTCCAAAAATAATGAAATTTTGACCACTTTTATGTCTTAATATTTCCATTTTGTTGGAATTAGTGGAGAAAATGCCAGCAACTAACAAATTGTCGAGCGCTGTCTCGACCGGTTTCGTTAGGATCGGAATTTTATTTTGTTCGAGTTTGCAGATGAAGTGCACAAAACTAAAGAAATTTCACAAATGCCGACATTTCTACCACTTATGTCGATCCGGTACGTCCATATTTCGAATTCCCTGCGTGAATTTTGAAATAATTAATCTTATGTTGAATTGATTCCCAAACAGTTTAACTTTTCCTGAGCTCTTAACGGTTTTCAATCCTTGATTATCTTATACTGTTCTGGTATTCTACTCTTAGTTTTCTGCCAGCTTAGCAGAATACGATTTAAGAATTTCAAAGTATCATTCGTCCATCTATAATAATTCTGAAATATCAGTTTAAGTTATATCGGTAAATTCGGATGCCTGAAAAAAGTTTTCATTATTCACATTTTCTGTTTTGCTGGTTTCGTAGCTAGGCAGAAATCCTTGAGAAATTTTCCTTTCATGAGAAATTTGTGTGCATAGATAACTTTGTGTAACTCGACTTTCCTATTTTTGGAAGTACAAGTAATGTAACAATTCTCTTAGAAACCCTTAAAATTAAGTGGGTCATCAAATTGGAACTCGAACGGAATAACTGAATTGTAAAAGTTTGTGCAATTTTTGAGGCTCGGAAAGAGCAGATTTTTTTTCACCTTTTACATCATGCTGACCAGTAGGTTCTATCTAAATCTGGTTGAAGTAATGCATATTTCAGACCCTATACATAAAGAGTACGCACTGGAGGATCAGTCAAATGAAAAAAAAATTCAAGAAGTTCGGGAAGAAGGAAGGTGACAAAAAATATTTTAACCTTTGAACACATATGTAGTTTGAACATAACCTAATGCAGTCGAGGTTTACTTACGGTACGCCAGGCATCACCACATTCTCTAGAAATCTTTGCTCTCCATGTGCATCAACTATTTGTTGGATAATCCAACCCAGGTTTTTAAGATTCGTTTGTCATGCCATGCATGCATGCTGTACTGGTCAGACCAGAAGGCCGGCTGTACATATAAATGTACCCAACGCAATATGCAGCAGTGATGTAATATTATTGTTATGGTGCATTGAATTTGACATTTAAGGGTTAGCGTGACTCAACCATCTATGATCTCTCATCCACCAGATGGATAAATCTAGTCTTCTTTAAATATAAATACGACCTATGTGGAATTATTACCATTGGGGCCAAGATTTTTACGTTAAGCCTCGGGTCAATGAAGGCCGACTGGCTACTGAATCCAGTTCGTTCATGCTGGACACTATTAATAAAATTATACACTCCGAATGCTATAATTAAGCTGCACCGTACCGGGCAGCTCTGTTCGATAATGCATCCGTAGTCAATTCTTTTCATACAAAGAGGTTATGAAATTCTTTGGGACTGGAAGGGTTGAGGTCTTAGACATGAAGAAGGAATTCACATTTTGGACAGCCCACGGACTACTGACGGATGGTCGAAACGAGGACTGTCTTAGAAGTCCCTTCCATATGGCAAGTATGGACAACGTTTCGGCGTATGTGGTCATTAATCCACAGAAATTGGTCTCATTTGTCTCAAATTTAGAACTAACTGAGGGTTAAACGGTGTCGAATGGTTCAGATACATTTTAGGAATGTAGAATATTTCTTTCGAATGTACTATATGAGTGAGGTCTCAGTTGACGCAGTATACGATAGTCAGACCCAGACTAGTGAGAGTGACATTTATGTAAAGTTGTCGTTGTCCTTAAGGATTCTGATTAGGGTCTGGGGTCTGAGTCTGGGTCTCGACGATTCCACCCATTATCATCGTGGGAACGACGAGAAGAAAGCCTTAGCATCTAAAGTGTGGTCCTCTTTTTTTGATATCAAACACCAACAGCCCACAATTTAATCCTCTCCAGTTCTGTTTGAAGTCTCAGACCTCCAGAGCCCAGGCTCAGACATAAGATTAGACATTGTGACATGTGTAATAAGCTACCCATGTAGTCCACGTATAAATATATGTCTTCGAAATCGGATTCTGGACATCAAAACTTCTGAGGGACATGAGGGAGGAATCACGCCAACGTGTTGGGCTTCTTAAGAATGTCTGGGGCTACGTCTAGTCTTGATGTCTTTAGATAAATGACAACATGAACTGAAATATTAATAAACAACATTTTACAATTGAGCAGGATCCCTTGGCTCGCACTCCTGTCATGTCCTAGTCAAGGTTAATGAAGTTGTTGATGTTTTCAGACAGTTCATTAACATTAGAACAAATTATTCAGCTCTGGAAATGCATGTAATAAAATATGCACTTTGAACTGCATCCCTATAAGTCGACCATTCATATACCCATACTCCGAATGTTTCTCATGTCATCCAAACTAAAACATAACGTAACATAATGTATGGAATAATGATTAGGTTATACAGACTGGGGGTAAGTAAGTTCATGGTGATGATTGAATGAAGTTCACTGCCATCACTGCTTTTGCTTTTCTCATAGATTTAACAAGGGAAAGTATTTAGTTGTAAACTGCAGACCATTGCGAACGGTGGGTTGGGTTCTAGTCACGAGTAGAAAATAAAATTTCCGCTAATCGTCAGTAAGAATTACGAATATTCTACTCAGCCCTAGGCGGAGGTGCCTTAATGAGGAATTTAAGACTAATTTGTCATAGCCTTCGGATCTTGGACATTAATACCGGGGAGGTATTGAATATATTAACCCTGAATTTTTGACTTTTACATGAGAAAATAATCCCTCGTTAAAGCATACACAAGACAACATATCTGAATAAGTTCCCCCCTTCTTGTGACTTCAGAGAGACTACACTAACTGGACTGATAAAACTGACCTAACACAAACATACTTGAAAACTTGAAACCTGACCAGACACAACATATTTGTATACTTAAGGTCTTGTAACATTGTCTCGCATGAATAGTTCTGTTTTCTACTGGCGCTGATAATGAACTGGTTCTGTCCTGGTATTGACCTGAATTGACCTGTTTGTTTTACCTAATCAACATAATTCACTCTAATGTAAAATTGTAAAGTTTTTTGTCAGACACAAATAACCGTTTGTAGTTTGAATAGTGAATAATTTTACCAGTACTAGAGTACTGCAATTTATTGCCATACTGATATTCAAACAAGAGTATTTAAAGTGATATTTACATCGGATTCATTAGAATTGACCAAATGTCGTAGTTGAATCCAGAATCTTATATTTCGGACTGTTGTATACGGTAATTAATTTGTATTTACAATAATGTTTCAGTCTAATTATAGTTCCATCTCAAAGGCAAATACCATGTCATATATGGTAAGGCCGATTCGGGTTTGTATTTCTGATAAATTGAAAATATGTTTCAGTCCTTCTTGTGGAAGGTCAGGTTAAACCCATTTTCTCCAACCTTGAATTTAGAAGGGTTCGCATGTTGTTTTTAAAAGAATATTCTATTAGCAATAAATATAAACCTAAAACCAGTAATCTGTTTCAAATAATTAAGAGGTGTATATTGTGATGTAGTAAGAAAAAGTGGGGAATAACATTGAAATTAAGAAGTAAGTAATAGTTTTTTTATTGTAAAGTTTATTCATTAATTTTTCAAATAATCTACTAGAATACATAAATGATGAAGAAAATCGATGACCTAAGTTCAGGGGCAGTGGTATTTTTTTCGAATTTTGTATTTTCATTTTGTCATAATCCAAATACACTTACATTGTGGCACAACCCCAAGAATTCGAGTTCAACTGTTTATATCAGTATCCTTGCTTCTTTAACACCAATGATTACTCGTGAAATTTTTCTCTCTGTCAATTTACCTCGTCTTTGAATGGTTGGACAAACCCCAAAAAATACACTGGCCTGATTTGACAGGCAAAGAGAAATCATGGTGAATTAATAGGTAACCTATATATTGAGGTTGTTTTCCGAGAAGTTTGAAAGAAAATAAAAAGAATCCTACAAAGTTCGGTTGTTCACAAAGTTCGCACTTTGTCTTGTTTTCCGTATTTCCTCAGATATTTCTCAATAATGTAGTAGTGGGGCTACATTGATTTGCTTGTATCTGTATGGCTTTCAACTTATGTTAACGCAATAAAAATTGAACTGATATTTATATTATTCGACGAATTTCCGTCTTTCTATTTTCTGTCCTTACAAGTAGTCTACTTTTCGCAGGCAACAGTTAAAAGTGAATGCTATAATGTGCTGTCCAGGAAATCCGATATTACACATTATGCTACTACTCAATTCTGTTGCGTAGCAAGAAGAAAATAGCAAAAATCAACAGATACGAGAGTTGTCCCAGTAGTAATACGGTTCTTCTGTATGAAGCGAACAAGCGATATTCCAAGAATTCCAGAATAAATTGGGTGGCATGGTCTGTTTGTTTGGATATCGGATATCGTACTACTATTATCTCCTTTAAAATTCGGTCATTCAATGATTACATACAATTCAAATGATTAAGTAATTACAAACAAGCGTTATTGGATTTTCGGTCTTCAAATCTTACCAATTAAAACTTGCTTAAAATGTCTAGTCAACGGTTTTATAATTTTTTCTTTAGCATAAATCTTATGATAATACTCTGAGTCTTATTTAAAGTTCTGCGCGTCACCAATTTCGTGATTAGGTCAAGAGGGGGAAATTAGCGGAGTAAAGAATTTTAAAAATACTATGGTAAATAATGTTATCCAGAATTTCTTAGAGCCTCGTTAACTTTAGTATTTACAAGTTTTATGTCAGGCGCATCTGTGGGTACATGAAGTTGCAGTTTCCACTTTATATTCCGCCACACTTATCCTACGAAGACCGGTGCTTCTCGACTACCTGACTCTGAGGTAGTGCTCCAACCGTTTCGTTTCGTTTCGTTTCTTGGTGGAAACGGAAACGAAACGGAAACGAACAATTGGAAACGG
>JAQFYE010004788.1:0-12854 GCA_034694305.1 Protaphorura glebata
CGGTAAGGGGTGGGGCGGGCAGCGATTTTCGCAATATTGCGAAAATGGATGTTCGCCATACCCCTTACACTCTACTGACCGTATTCGTGCTCGCGGATTGCACGGTGTTGGGGCCTATATGGTACCAAGCTACCATATTAAGAATATCGTTAAACCACATGCACGCGCGCACAACCTAGTAAGCGTAACTGAATATTCTAATTCTAAGACTAAGACTTCGAATAATTATACTCCCCCAAGAAGATGCAATACATTCAACTACATTCAAGCGAGAACTAACTACATAGGGGGAGCAACATACGTATGTTCGATTGATTTTGTTTTACGAGCAAAAATATTATACGATTGTACGTCTTTCTATCCGTCTTCCACCTTACTTTTTGTAGTGTTTCGATACTTCAAAGCTAACCCTAAATTAATACTCACCAAACTCCGCCATTGTTTCAACTCCGTTTCTGTAATTCTGTGATATGTAATCTGTGATTTTCTCGTATATTTGAAATAGTGTGTTCTTGTTTAGAACACATAAATTAATGTCAATCAATCAATCAATCAATCTGCGCACTCACCGCTGCTGAAGGCAAAATTATTTCCCGATTTCAAGCAAGGACAAGCAAGCAAGAACGAACGGTTCAATTCGGACTGTGTTAAATTAACATTTCCAAGCTGTTAGAAACCAGTCGTCCTGGAAAAATACAACCGTACATTTTCCACCACGTTTTCGGCATAACAGGAGGTGTGCCCAGTTCGTACAGACTGAGAACAAATATAAGCCGAACTGGAAACGAACAACTTTCACAAATACACGGGGCATGTACACCCAGGTGGGTTAAGCACATGTCTCCTTCCGTGTACTTCTAGCGGCCAAACGGTTTGATTTTTCGATTCGGGACCTTCACAGAAGTTGTTCAAGAGGTCAGAGGCTATAACCAGAGCCAAATCTAACAGATAGGATTTTCCCATGCTCTTAGTGTGGTATCTTTTGTCAATAAATGTGTGGCCCCTCTAGAAGTAGTGAGTACTGCGTTTCGTCTAGCCTTTAACAACTACAGAGAGTAATGTGGATAATGTGGAAGGCGGATCTTCACTAGTACAATTTTGATCGAACTTCACTTACAGAGTCGTCTAATCATTCAATTCCAGTACAAATGAAAGTAATGTGTAATTTATAGGTCCCTTACTTCCTTTCTTCACTTCTTGATCTGCGGCCCATCCTGGCGCAGACGAGATAAGTCCGTTGAATTTTGAGTACAGAAACGAGTGAATGTGATAGAGAAAGAGAGAATAGTAAGACAGACAGACACGGTTAGCCACATTAAATTTTTTATATCAACTGCAGAGAATATAGTTGAAATAGAAAGTTTCGTGAGTTAGTTGTTTTAGCAGGCTAAAGCGGGCAGTGTTGATATAGATGGGATTTTAAACTTGCTGATTGAATAAAACCTTTTGGAAAGTTGTTAAGAAAGAAAAGTTGGAAAGAATGCGTTATTAATTTTGCTAAGTTTTTAAACATTAACTAAAGTTCTGATTTGAATTTAATTTGAGAAGTCTTTGTGTAAGTACGCTAAATAATGTAGACAACGAAAGCCAACAAGGGACAATGTGAAGATGTACATACATTTACGTTGTGGGGATGAAAGAGAATTTCTACTAACCTCTCCTTCGGCTCTTTTCTTCTCCAATTCCTTTTTCTTGGCGTACTCCTCAGAAATTCGCGCCTGGATAGCGACAAATGATTCTCTTGTAAATGGCCTGAACGGTGGTCTGTCATCCCCTGATATACTGCCAGAATCTTCCGACATCTTTGAACGTCACTCTTCGTCGATATGTCAATCCTGAGGGAAGGCCTTCCACTTTACTTTCACATTCTGCGTTCCTTGCCACTTCTAGATGCCTCATAAAACACAATTTACATAAAAACTCGAGCTCTGGCCATTTTATGTGGTTCGTGTATTTAGTCAATTTCTTGTTTCAATACAGAATTCATAATACAGAATGAATGCTTTTGTTTCAAATGTTGTATTTACATGGTTTAAATTTTTTCAATGTCACAATGAGCCAGAAAAGATTCGACATGCTGAGCCGTAATCAACTAATAGTGTTAATTTAAGATAAATTGTAAAAGCGATGAAACCCTATTTAAATAGCGTTGTTGCACCTTGTCCTACAATTCAAGTCTGCAAATACCAGCTTAATTTGCATTTACTCCGCCATTTGACTGAATTATGTGTCGCAAAATAGGGGAAGTTTTGTATTCCCATTATTTCTGCAATAACAAAAGTAAAGTCATGTCTATACTTTTACACGAAATAGGAATATCGTCGTTTGTTTTACTGGAGCGGAGCTGGGACGGCGCATGTAACGTGCCATTTATATATTTTATCGATTACTGAAACGAATTTATGGGTTCCGAAATATCTATGAAGTCCCACACATTTCTACCCCTGTCTTCAAATAGAGCAACCGAAAAGTGGGACACCTCTCAAGAGTTTTGTCCTTCTTTACAAAACTTTACGTCTAAAAAGTGTAACCCTTCAACGATAAATGTCGTCACCTAACTACTAGAAGTATTTGAAGGACCGTATTTTGTAAGCCCGTTTAAATAACTCGTCCCCAGGCTGGTCCAGCCCTAAGTAATCTTAAAATCCATGGCCCTGGCACGGCGCACGGCTCTTCTTGAGTGAATCTTAAAATAACACTCATAAAATATTTTTTTTTGTCTCGTCTACACTAAATTCGCAAGCAATACTCTAAAGGGAAAAGACCAAGTTTAAATAGATTTATCTCCTAATGTTTTCATTTTTAGCCAAGGCAAGGCACGGCCCAACCTTTGACATTTGTGTACGACCTTCATCCCGAGCGCCCTCTTTTAGGCCGGTAGGTCAGAGTAGGGGACAGGAGAGTCCGGGCCAGCCTGGCGCTTTTAATGTACTGCACATGATCTTATGTAATGGTATTACAACAAACACATGCAGAAAAAAAACTCAATCAATCAAACACATTACACCTTGACGACTGTCATCACATTCATAAAGCTACAGTTACGATTGTCATAATAATGCACGGCGTTAACTCGTCGTATCGTAATGGTTCATGGCACCCTTCTAGTCGGACTGACAATTTGAAGTGGTTGGTTTAAGCGGGTCCCCGGACAAATGGAAAGCAATGCAATATACTGTAGTGTTGTTTCAATTAGATAGCTATGCAATATGAATTTACTTTCCCCACGTCAGGATTAGATTTATATAAAGCAAAAAGCTCATTCAGGTGGAGGGACCGCTATCTATATAACTTGAGTCAGCCGTTCAGTAATAAAGGAAACAAACACCACATGGCGTTTTAAATTTTATGCACTATAGCAAAAGCCATATAAAATAATTTTTTTTAAATTATATTGAAGATATTTATCTCTTCTACAAAATTAGTGATGGTCAATTGTCCCACAACCCAAAAAGTCAATTCTGACATTGTCCAGCCGCTGCTGTCAATATTGCAAGGTTCAACTAATGTCCAATTGTGACATAATATCACACAATCACACTAGGTCAAACGGTAACCCCAAAAGAGGTCGGTCTCTCTGCTATGCTAACACCAATCAAAGACAGCCGTTGAAAGACAAATTTAGAATTTGTTTGACCAATAAACGGCTGAATATTTATTTTATGGATGCAATAATTGATATGTTTAGATGTGAATTAATCACCTATTATCACTATTATTATTTCTGTGATTCTAATGCAAGAGGTCATGTTCTCTTATCATTCTTGATATCAAACGTGGTCATCTTATTTACAACAGTTCACTCTAAAACAACCAATTAACAGAAATATTTATCTGTCTGTCTACCTTCTTATGAACCGTACACGGCGGCGTTTGCTTGCGGAATGATATAATATGAAAGAAACTATCAGTCGGAATCGCAAATTATCCAATTCAACAAGACTGCGTGCTAGCTGTTTGAGGAGATTATGCATAACTCTCTCCATTCTCACGAGTATTTTCGACACTATTTGAAAATTGTATCAGCTGAAGTATTCGATGTAAAATGTATCAGAGGAATGCCAACCAAAATTAATACTATTTCCATTTCCTGACAGGTAAAATGTAAGGCATAAACCTTATTAGCAAGTAATTGTCTACCTGCATGATGACATGATTGAGCAATAACTAATTAATAATTACCCACTCTTATCAATGTACCACATTTTATTGTTAGCAGCTTTTTCGGTAAAATTTACTAGTGACTACAACATGTCTTGACAACTTGTGTTACTCATTGCAAGAATGAACGCGATATTATGTTCGATAGTTGATAGTTCACGTTTAATGCAACTTAATGAAAGCATTTGCCAGTAAATCCAAATCTAAATGAAAGTTCAAAATTTTGGGGACATTTATCATTTGTTGTAGACTAATTTTAGATTAATGATTTGTTCCAATTTTGGTTTCGCAATATTGTGTCCTTTTCATTCGTAAAAGTTGAGACAAAAGGTTCTATTATTGACTGGAAATTGAAGCCTTAATTCAACAATGTGTACAACCGACGAAAATCAAAGAAAAGAAAGTACCTTTCCCTGATGTTACAATCCCTTTCCTGAAGAATGTCGATTAACAATTTATTTCGGATACGTCTCTAACTAAGCTCTCCAATGTAAATTCTCTCAACAATCACCATTTCAATCACAAACACTTTTCGGAAGGTACAATATAATGTTGACAAGATACTACAAATAATTATACTAACAAGAGAATCTCAAGTTATATTTCCTCAAAATCGATCATGACAGCTAAAAGAAAGTGTGAATCCGACTTATATTTCTGACACTGCGCTGATATTACGGAAACTCAAGTGAGGAGCAGGCGTGGTCCGATAATGTGCTTTCCCCGTATAATGTTAGTATGCGGGTTTCCAAGAATACATGACGTTTTACCTGAAGACGAAAATTGAGGAGAGTTTATTAACAACAGTTAACCCTGAAAAGTTTGACCGAATAGAGAAAGGTATTATCCATCTGTCTACAGTCAAACTGTAACAATTCATACTTTCCAACCACATTAGTGATATTACTAGTAACTAAACTAACGTCAGCTCCTGGATGAAAAAAATTATTCAGAATAGAATAGAACAAAAAAATTGCCTTTGGAAAAGGCAACATTCCTCGGTGGGTGGGTCACTCAAAAGGGAAAAATAAAAATAAATCGCACGCTCGGGTCTTCAGACAATTTTGACGAGTCGTGACCCTCGGTGGATTTTTTTTATTTTTCTCTTTTGAGTGACCCACCCACCGAGCAATGTCGCCTTTTCCAAAGGCAATTTTTTATTCCACTCTTTTGAGTGAAACATTTTTTTCTCGTCGTGGCAACCGGGATAAACACAGCAACTGCATATTTTTTTTTTTGCCACGGTATAACAGGACCCGTCTCCCCATCCGAACCGAACTCTCCCTTGCGTTCTACACAAAACACGTGACGTTAATTTTTTTTAAATATTGAGTTCTCAGATCGTAATGTTTTAACCCTTAGAGCGGTGCAGACGTGCATCTCCACTGCTCAAAGGGTTAAACATGATATTTTTTCACTTTTAATTTTTTTTTAATCTCTTTCAAAATTTCAAAATACACTACCGTTCCCCCGCCCTTTCCTTCCTTCCGATTAACCCTTACCGGTTACCGGAGTGCGAACGTGTATACACGGACACAAAGTGCCCGTCCGCGTCTTCCTAAGGGTTAATAGGTTTTAGAGATGGGCATTAAAATGAACATTTCCAAAAAATCATAGCGAAGCGTTGGTAAATCCCACAGAGCTGGGAGACGATGGTGAAATAAAAAAAAAAATCCTCCGCCTACCTCAAAAATGCAAAAAAAACATGGATTTTGAGCCAAAAACTTGATTCCAACTGTTGTAACTTTTTGGGATTATTGAAATTCCCTTAAAGCCCAAACTCATCTCTTCGTTTTTTGGTTACGTAACTTCTTTTGGTCTTTAATTCTTCTCGAAAAATTCTTAAATATTGAAATATCGTGCGGACAAGGTTTCAGAGGGAGGGGGAGTTGTCAAATGCATACCATAGCGTAAGCTATACACACGCGTTGTGTGTATCGGACAGCCCATCTCTACGTTCATGGTCAGTCCCGTCGCTCCAACCTCGGAAAAATAGAATATGGTTTACTATTTCCGTGTCCGTTATAATCATACAATGCCTTGATTTCGTAACTGGACACGGTATATCTATCATGTATAATAAAATAATGTGCAAGGATAAGAGCAAGTACTGCACAGGAAATAACAAAAGGAAAAAATATTTCGAATCAATACAATATAATGTATATATTTCAGCTCATTCCCACGTAGCGTAGTGTTGTCGAATTCCGAGGTCAAATTCAGGTTGGATTGGATTGGATTGGATACGTGTTTTATTATAGTCATCAACTTCATAGCTCACACAACATAAACATCATAGATGAATCATTGAATTATCAGTGAGTGTCGTCAATTTCGACTTTAAGTAAACTTAGGTAACGAGGAAATGCATCCAATTGCAAACGGGATATCATTCCAAATTTTGGTGATATGATATTTGACCTTCTACCGAAGGCAGTCTTAAAAATACGGGACACTGGTTAGGTGCGTCGAGAGTTGTCATCCCTTATTATCCGAAAATCATCCAGGAAAGCAGGTGTTGTTGTACTTTAGACTCATTAATTATGTTTTTGAAGATGGATTTTGAGGCATACGTGTATCGTATTTCTTTCATTAGTAGCCAGTTTGATTTCTCAATTGCCCGCACGATCCTTTATCCCCATTACTTTTTTATGCAAGACCGTTGTAAGTACACTGAGTCAAATATTATCTGTATAATGTTAATCGCGGTCTGATTCAGATTTCCCCATGCAGGTAAACTATTGTCTAACACTCTCTCCTTAGTATTTGGTTGTTACAGAACATTTCAATTCGGGCTATTGAAAAGATGCCTGCTAAGAAGGTTGTTTTCTGGATGTTAAGAGTTGTGATTGCATGTTTCAGATGGTTGTCCAGTTCGATATTTCATCTAGCCGTAGACCGAGGTATTTGAATGACTGTACGTGTCGTTTATTATTAAGTTGATCACGAGATGGTCACAAGAATATTAAAGTATATGGTGGAGGTACGGACTGAGGATTGTACCTATTACAATTATTACCAGGTAGCTAATTTCTTAAGCGTTGTTGTTTATTGTGCGGGTCGCAACGTTGTGCAGACCAGCATTATCATCTTGACCGTGACGTCCGTCCGTCCGTGAGGACTCTAGCTGCCACATTTCTTTGATCGACTTCTAACTTGACATGCATGACCCTTACACCATAGCTCCCATCGAGTTTGTTAGCCACCAAAATCGAACTACTACAAGGGGTGCTATGCTATTTAATTCCGCTAAACGTGCAGCGCTATCTTAGTCAACATAGTGTGAAGTGGTGCTACCCACGAATCCGAATCCGGATTCGACGGAAGCGAATCCAAATCCGGATCCGACTTTTACCGGATTCGAAATTCACGAGTCCGGATTCGTGCGAATCCGAATCCGACCATGGGATTATTTTTATCTCATTCTCAGGCTACCCTGAGGTCACCTCCGAATTCACCCCACGAGTGCAAATACGGATTCGAATCTCGAATCCGAATCCGCCTTTTACCGGATTCGACGGTGACAAATCCGAATCCGAATCCGGATTTTGCCGGATTCGACGCTGACGAATCCGAATCTGAATCCGGTTGAGATTCGCGAATTCGGATTTGAACGAATCCGAATCCGGATTCGTGGGGAGTGTGAAGCAATGTGGATTCTTCGATGAGAAACTAGTCTTTGGCCTTCTGGTTTTGTTGATTGATTGTAAAACTTTAGACATCATTCAAAAATACCTTAGCAACCGCTGCATAAATTCTCTAAACCCCCTTTTCAACATGATCTCGCACAGTAAAACTACATTTCTCTCTGTGTTTTGTTACGTGACATGATAAGAGTGAGTACGATGATATCAGGTTTAGACAAATTCCTATTTAAAGCTGATTAATGTGCAGCGGTATATAAATAAAGGCACTGCAACTTCAGTCTACAATTGTGTTATAATTGACGTCTTTTTCGCTTCCTATATCACTTGGTGGACGCAGGCAATTGACATCCGGTTCAATAAGTTTGTGCCCGTGTAAACACGTCTGTACTCACGTAAGGGTTAAAGATGAGTGATATGCACCGGTATATAAATCAAGCTAGTACAACTTCAATATTCCAATCCGTAGTATGACGACGGGTACCTCGCTTCCTTTATGTCACTTGGTGGTCGGATATAAGTTGACATCCGGCTCATAATTATAATCAAAAATCGCTGTTAGGTTTCATGATTTACAAAGATTTCGTCCGACAGATAATTCTAGAATTTTCATCACATTTAGGCAAAATTCTACATTTTATGCTTCGATTGTATACATATTGTTGTATATAATCTAATCCTAGTTGGTAGGATTAATTTAGATATTTTATTTCCGTTGTCCGATCGGCACGGATAGCTACGGCATATGAACTAGTAATATATTTGAAACAACAGAAACCGTAATCGAAAAATTAACTGAAATTGTCTAGCAGCTCAGTCCGAATATTTTTTTCAATCTCTTCCATGCTGCTCTTCCTCTTCGGTGTTTCCCTTTTCTTCCTTCATGCATGCTCTTCTCATTGTCTCCCTTTCCATCTTTCTCTTCTCGTTGCTTCCCTTTCCTTCTTTCTCTTCTTGTTATCTCCCTCTCCTTCTTTCTCTTCTTGTTGTCTCCCTTTCCTTCCTTCTCTTTACTCTTTCTCTCTTCTCTCTCTTTTACCAGTGTGATCCACATTCTTACATAGCGCGTGTGCGGTTTGTTTACAGCTGAAATAGTTTTCTAACTACTTCATCCAAAATTAATGAAAAGTCCAGTCCTTTTTACTTTTCAGGATTGCAAAACAGAATCAGACGCTAAATAATTAGCTTTCGTTGGCTGCTTGCACTTGTGTCGCCAGATAAGATGGGCTTAATTTCTTTAAGATTTTCCTGACCAGTAACCGAAGTAATATTTTCTACGTAAATCTTCAAAATCTACGTAATGTTTTCGTGTTTATTCCTTCGGTGTTCTCCGTAACACTGTAATTATATTATAAATTGATCATGTTAAGTTAATTAAGCGATCAGTGATGAATCAATTAGATATCTTGATATTGGGTTGTGCGAGCTATGGAGTCGATGACTTATGAAAACATATATCCAATCCAATCTAATATTGGCAACACTTTTTCAAAATTCTTGACCGGAATAAAAGAACTTAACTCATTTGAAAGACTTTTTTTTAGCAATCCTAATTTGGATATTAGAAAGTCCCATGCATCTGCTGCAAATTCTTGCCTCTACCCAGTGGCGTGGCCAGATGTTTTCCCGTACCTAATAATCAGATTTGTTAAATTCTACTGAGAACTAGAAGATTTGGGTGTAACAAAATTTGATTCGTTTATTTGTGCGTGTTACTGAATTAATCAATTCTATTTATACTTAAATGTATTAGGATGCGTCGGGGAAATAATGTTAATGGAAAAAAATCAAATCAAATTCCTTCAGAAAACCAAAAAGGTCCAAAAAAATCAAATCAAAATCAAATCAAATCAAATCACTGAACATTTAATTCGAATCTAAATATCAAATGTTTGACACACATAAAGTTCTGAATAAGGAATTTATAAAAGGTGCCAGGAAGACAAAAGTCATGTTGTTAACCACAATGATTTATTGCATAGCGTTGCGAGTTTATTCCAAACGTTCCTAAGCATATTGTAGGGAAGTCAGTTGCACATGGTTTTCAGTCACCCGAATTGGCATTGAAAATTTTCAAACTAAGTTATCTCATCTTGTTAATGGAGTATTTAGATTAAGGCACAATGTATTGAGGCAACCATATGGATATTGAGACAATACAGTACAGTTGAAGAGTGAAGGATATAATTTAGCGATGTGGATAAGGCAATATCTTTAACACGAATAGAAAATTAAAATAAAGGTGTAATCGTGGTTGATCACACTATCACAGAGAAATTTACCGACCTAGAAGCAGGTCGTCTTTTGGTTTAGATACACGTTTTAAGAAAACGTACAGACCAGATGACAAGATAATTAGAGCGGGAACTCCAAGACCGATTGCTACAACCAATTTCACAAGTAGTGAAACATAATCTTGAGGTGGGTTCCCGTAACCAGTGAGAAACGTCCTGAAAAACGGAAGAATTTAATCTTTAAGTTTGCGAAACTTGATTTGATTAATATTTCAAATTTTACTACCATGAAATGTGATGCATCTTCTCAAAATAACCGTCTTGTTGTGTTCCGAAAGATATATTTGCAAACTGAATGAGTATTTCATTCGTTCGATTTCCAAAATAAGCTTTAATAGTGGAGTTAATCACAGAAAGTGACGTAATATTCGGAGGTTCACTGCGTATATCATAAGAAATAACGTCTATGGAGTCACTGATGTCTCGAACTTTCGCATCGTAACAAACAGGCTTCCACTGCAGGTATGCCTGCTCGGATGCATTCAGTATTGGAGTACGAATACTATACGTTTCAAAAACACCAGGCGTATGTTCATCATCTAGAGCTTTGTCTTTCAATAATTTCATTGATTCAAATTGTGATTCTCTTTCTTGTGCGAACACCAGTTCAAAGCCCACTCGAGTTTTTGGAGGATTTCTGAATGTAGAGTTTAGTGCTACGTTATCAAAGTCAATATCTACCTGTGAAATGTTACTATTGTGGAGCATGTAAGGCAGAATATCACTATATCCATCAGAACTTCGAACAGTAACCTATATTACATAAAAGTCAATTCATTCAAACCAGAACCGACTAAGTTATTTTTAAATAGGTTGAATTTATCATAAAAATTACCCTGAACTTGAAATACCCATTGTCCTTAAGGTCATGTTGTTTGAAGTTTGTCGAAACGAAGGTTAGTTTAATTTCTTCCGAGCTTATTGATTCGTTTTGTCGTATCCAGGCAAAGTCCTTCGTATCAAAGCCATGAACATTTGATTGATTAACTTTATTTAGTTTTACATCATCACCCTCATCTGTGAACATCCATATCTGTAACCAACACAGAGATCTCTGTTAACTCTGGAAAGACCTCGAGCCTTTTTAGTCACCAAGTTGGGAGTCAGAGCGTTAAAGTCATGACTTTCCATAGCCAACACAGTTCAAGGAGTCTAATCTCCGAAGTACTAACTTTCGTTACTTCGTTCAAGAGGTCGTGTGGCGTTATTGTCAAATTTTTCCGGCGAGCAGGATATGTAATTTCATGGGATGAATTTGGAGAAATTTTATTATCTCAAACAAATAGGAGAAACCGACGGTGTAATCTGATCAATTAGTTTAATTATAAGCTCTAAAACCTTAAATAAGCTCCACCCAAATGTGTAATGCGGAGTTTCTCCTTTGAACCCAATGGAGAAGTCGCTTCCAGATAGGAATGCAGTCCAATTAACAGAGAGATTGCTGAGCAATGAAGTTCTTGCTAAGAGAAGTGATGGAGCGCCATGAAAACTCCATACGAAGTGAAGACTGTCAGTACTGCTATCTGACCGGATGTGAATTAAGCTTATATCGGTCCAAGTTTTGCAGTCTGTTTCATTACATCCAGGATTAATTTCTATTGAAAGCTGCAAAAGGACAGAAAATTATATTATGAGATATAAATTAAACGTTCAATCAAACAATTTATTGTTAATAAACTTACATTGCGTCGGTTTTCCGTCTGTTCGACTGATGTGACGATTTCACAAGCGCCCAAGAACCAAATGGCAAATATTAAAGCGTATCGACTCATTGCTAATTGATTACCCTACGGTTCTAGGTTTACCAGCTTAATCGTCTTAGTTATGTTCCAGATACTCGTAACTCGTCCCCAAATTAGTTGGTGTAAATTCATATCCTCCCTCACTAACCACTGCTTTTGACCACACACCGTACACCGTTCAATTTCAAATCTGCGATTTAAATATAATTGTGGAAAAATTGATTTTGTAAAACTAGTAAAATAATGAAAACCAGTTTAAATTAACCGTACCGTATCGTAGTAGACTAATGCAACTTGTATAATATAGCAAAGAACCTTGATCTGTCTCGTCCACTGCAGTGGAAAAGATTAGTTATTTGAAGACAGTGCACCGTCTACAAATAACTAATCTTTTAAATGAGTCACTCAAGAAATTTTGTACTAGACTTAGTATACTCATTCGTCATTCACTTCACATCTGGGATACGTCAGTTCACAGTTGTTGTATTTCGGACAATTCAACACTAAAAAAGACACGATTGAACTTTCTTAGTTAAATATGTTGCTCCCGAAAATGATACTACTCAGACATCCTTCAAACGACGGAAGTCAAGATTCGAAAGAAATAATAACAATTTCACCGTCCGCAACTCGAGAGGCGTAATCAGAGTACGTTGACTGATTATAAACTCGTAACTGTACAACGCATTTGTTTGTGATTTGTGTTTAATCCGATTAGTGTAAGTCACAGTCAGTTGAATTCGCCTTTGTCTCAAAACGACCCAATTGTACTTTTGTAATTGCGATTGGATTTGACATCCGTAGTTTTCGCGGCTCATTACTAAACCACATAGGCTGAAACACTTGAACTCATCCTCAACAGAGGGAATACAATTTTGTTTCACATGGAAATTATCATTACTTGTTATTTCAGGAATCAGGTCTCTAGTCTCTATATTCTGAGACGAGGTGTCGATCTGAACCTTCAGATCCTTTTCCCAAATTACTGTCTCACACTCTCAACCGTTCCAACG
>JAQFYE010004789.1:0-12854 GCA_034694305.1 Protaphorura glebata
ATACCCAAAGCACCCGGGTATATACCCGGGTGCTTTGGGTGCAAAAGTAAATACCCGGGTATTTAACAACACTAGTCCCAAATCTAAACTTGAAAACTTATTTGTGTAAGAACCTGAAGGCCGATAACCACAAAAATTTCCTTGTGTCATTCTAATCGCTTAAGTAATGTCCAGGCATTTTTATGGAATTTTAGGAACGTAGGGTCGTACGGTTTCGCATTTATAATGAAACACCACTCGTAATACATTTCTTTAACACTTAACCTGCACTTTCTTTTTTGCATAACTTGTACAACAATGATTCGGGCTACGTTACTAATAAGTCGTTAATAATTTGAGTACGGGTTCATTAATCAGCGTCTTGACATCTTTCCCTATGTGGTAGTCCACGTGATTGAAATTCGTAGCATTCACTTGACCATCGAAAACGCAGTTAGGTAGTTCAGAAACAAGCCTCTTCACCGCCTGCGCCACAAAATATACATATTACCGCTCATGTCATAATAATGAATACCGTAATACAATAAAAAGAATTACGTCTGGACTGATTAATCCGTCTCCGTCACCCCAGAAAACTGCAACAGGAACTGTGACACGTTTCAGTGAATAAAATGGCGACGTTGACTGATTGTATCGGAAAAGATTTTCTCTCGGACCAAAATCGAAAGTCCGAAACTCTCCTGTCCTGTGAAATTGGGATAAATGCAATCCTGTTCTCACTGAAGTTGACGAGAGGGCGCCTCCAAAGAACATAGGTAGCTGCTCCTAATAGAAAATGATTTTAATAATATCCAAAATCAGAACTATTGTTTTCAAAGGACTTACGGCAATCACTTGACTAATTTCCGTATCACGAAATCCAAACATATTTTGATATAGCTCTTTGCACGCTGATTCCGCGAATACTCGGATTGAACAAATTGTGCGAGCGGCAAAACCAGAAAATGAGATCGCAAGTCGTGGGACAAGACTATCCCTGAATATTGAACCGATGACCGGGAGTACTCTCTAGAATGGGAAAACATTCTTTAATAATTAAACCCGAAAAGCGTTACTTGATTTCTCAAACAAATTATTCAAAGTTGAAACTAAATAATTTGTGGCGCGATTACCCTGACTGGGGGCGCTTTCCAAAATTCTGGAAAGAAGGCTCCCTGTCCTCTCATTTGAACATAGACCGCAGGTGCGAAGAATATTGCAAGGGACACCTTATCATTATAAGATGGGTCGTGTGACATCATGATGCAAAATATAGGAGCTCCCATGGATATTCCTATGTACTTCACTTTCCTCTCTCTAGTTTTGAGTAAGATGTAGTCAATGATAGCTGGCATATCGTACTTCCCCATTTCATTGAGACTGCCAAAGATTATGATAACTATTATTTTGAAGACAACGTTTTAAAATAGTTTTCATTTATTTTTTATTTCTGGAACAAATTAAATTTTTGTTCGAAACTTGGGAATGGAATGAATGTACTCAAATAAATTCAACCTTACTCAAAATCCCAGAACTTTCGCTGCCGATCAGTCAGAATGACATGTTTCCTAGCGTAGGTGGTCCCTCTACTATTTGCGATCCACACGTCGTATCCAGCGTTTACAAGTGCAAATGCTAAATTTTAAGTCAAAGGTACCGTATTTATTGAACAAATGACTTTATACATTTAGTAATAAACCCAAGAAAATAGTTGGTGACTGATATTGAACACGTATTTTATAATACACCAAAAATGTGACACATCACGGAAGTCGGAAAGGAGCAACTGCACAGGTAATGCAACGGCAACCTGGTTTCGAATGGGAGATACCCTGGGCTGAAGGACAAAAACTAGGCCACATGCCCACGCCTGGCTCGACTCAATTGATTCTACATGGTAACACGAAAGCTTTATTTTTGAATAGGAACACTCACGTAGTATCTGATCCTCATAGTTAGGGAACCATTCAAAAGATGACCCGAACAGACCATGCTGAAGAATTATTGGAGGTCTGGGATTCTTTGAAGGACCCTCCTTTCCATAAGGAATTCTTTGGATGTTTAGGATGTAGCCGTCCTTCGTGACAACTTTGTGATTCTCAGCAGGGTATCCGAAATGGCGGATTAATTCTGGCTGCAAACTTGAAATTAGTATAATTTACCCTCAAGTTTAACTGTAAAATATGGAAATCATAAGTTTTCAATATCCGTATACAAACAAATATTTCCTTTTAAAATTCGACGAAGATACTTTTTCCCGAAACAGAGTTTTATTAGAGTTTCAGAAAGAAACCCACCGACCGCACCGTTGCAGGCGGATCTAGCTTCCGAAAAAGTAATTACCCGAATTTTAAGCCGAAATATTCGTTTGTGCGCTCGGTAAAAATTATGGTTCTAAGCGTGCCCGCTTAAATTCAATGCTATAGTGAAATCAGTTATGTGATTTACCGTTTGAAGTCTCCCAAGCCGGCTTTCTGGTAAAAACTCAAAATTTCTTAATGCTTTTCTCAGTTCTGCATTACCTCGCTCTGCTGGAATCGAATTCGATTGGCCAAATACCAACACAGGTGACTCAAGGAGTAATATGGCGACTAAACTTTGAAATATAATCTGTCCCGACATGTTGGAACGGAGTAATTTTTAACTAAATTGAATTATACCAATATCTAAAACTGGCTGCGAGAGTCAATCAAAAGAACTGTCTGCACTAAATATCTACATGCATGTGGCCGGTCTTGATTTTTCCTTAAAAGATAATCAATTTTGTCATATTGTGACGTCCATGGGTGATGTAATCCAGGTTAAGGTAAACAAGCAGATCGTGCGTAGTGCAAGTATTTTCAAGGATCAAGGGCAATGACGAAACACATGCAATTTAACCTAATGCATAATATGTATTATGTTATGGCTGACAAATTAATTCACACACTCACGAGTGGAATCACGACAGTTGACGTGCTGCCATACAATGCAATTGAACTTCCTTATATTTGCGTTGAATAGTGTTTTAATGGCTGTCAACGTGAGAATCCCAACAAGGAAAGATTAATCCATGCAATTAAATACAATAATTCTCACACCATGCAGACATTGAATTTCCAGTATTAATTAAATTGTATCTCAGTTGTCAAGTTTAAGATGACTGATTTCCAGAATAGTATTTCACGTGCCTAAATAGTTTAGACAAATTTATACAATTTTTAAATCGTTCGGTATAGAACCTCTTACAACGCATTTCTAACAATTATAACAAAGTATAATAGTGCTAGAAAATATTTTTTTGAACACTGAAACAGGTTTCTGATTGCAAGACCGGTTCCTCTGTTTCTAAATTATTGTTACTAAGATGGGCTATAAGTTAGAGTCAGAGTCAGAGATATAAAATTGACCTAAAGTTTTGTATTAAGAGCTATTTTATTTCTGTCACGTTATGCATAATTTATATTTCCAGTTTCATTAGAAAAGCAGGTGCAGGACTAATGCTAACAAATTTTGCCAATTCCTGGTAATGATGCAGTAATACTAATATAGGTATTAGTACATATTATGTTGTATCTCCTAATTTCAAATTCCTGAGTCTGAAGCTCAAGTTTTAAAATATTTAAGTGGTGTAAATTATTATTAAATAAATTTGGTGGATAGAACGGACTAACCGTTGTATAAAACATTCAAATAGACAGAAAGCGATCGATGAAGAAATTACCGCGAAGGTCGTGAAATGTATATTGAAAATATATGTATGAAAATTTTGTTCAATACTGAAGAAAGAATTGTTCAAATCCCTTGAATGTATTGTCTTTTGGATTAGTGATACGAAACAATTTCCCAGAGTGTGGTTCATGCTCAAATTTTACACTCTTGTCCAATTCAACTGAAGTCGTTGTCAGATAAAGACTTGTAAATCCGTCATCGCCAAATATAACGGATGTTGTATTTGTAACTGGAATTGAAATCTTGTCCACCAATTTACCTACACCAAAATTAAATAATTAAATATTAGCATGTTTAGAAATAGCACACAAATTAATTGACATTCGCCTAAACGTTGGTAAAAACAGCTTATCTTTTATATGGATCGGGACGCTTTCCTTTTGTCTTGGAGAAAGCACCCCTAGTAGTAGGGCAAACGGCGGAGAAATAAATATTGTTAGTATTTATATGAATTACCAGTTTGTCCATCAACTTTGATAACTGCTCCTCCCTTCCAGCAAGCAATGTATATATTTCCATCTAGATCTATAGTCATCCCATCCGGCATTGAATTCTCCAATTCTGTGTATTTCTTAAAGTCGAAAAAAACTCTACCGTTCGCTTGAAAATCATAAGTCAAAAGTTTAATTTCTTGCCTAAAGACGGAAACATACAAAATTTTATAAGTTACCTATAGTGCCCTCAATCAAATCATAGTCATAGACGTTGACCGCTCTTTTCACAAGGTCACAATAAAACAACTTGTCATTCTGCCTATTCCAGGCCAGACCGTTTGGAATGTCATATCCTGACGCCATTGATTCAATTTTAAAATTCATATCGTCGGATTTTGTAACACGGTGAATGCAACCTGAATATTTATAAAAAAAAATTACAAAAAATCGGTCTAATCGAACTAATCGATAACATTAATTATCAGTAAAACTATATATACCATAATCTGAAACTACTCCCAGTGATCCCAAATCCGTTGCTTCATAGGTGCCAATCCAGAGTATTCCTTTCGCGTCAACTTTGCCATCGCTGAATGATTTTGGATTATTTTTAGTTATATTTATATCTAGGACGACTTTGCTTTTTCCGGAATCCCAGTCAAATTCCATGATTTTCCCCGACCCAGGCACAAGAAACCGTTTTGAGGAATCTTTCTCTTTTTGATAAGGCATGGCCAAAATAATGTAGTCCACGTCTTCACAAACCCGTTTCTTCACCACATTTTGTGTCAAAGGATCATATGAACAAACAGAAAGGTCAGGACCGTCAACAAAATAGAGTTTTCTATCACGGTGGTCCCAAAGGGGAGCTTCACCGAATAAAAATTTGTGATCGCACGCTGGCTCAATTTTGTAAGCAGCCATTTCGTCCTTAAATATTTAAATCTAGTCGTGTGGTGTAGTGTTGCGATCCCAAGCAAGACTAACGCGTATTTTGTTTCATTTCAAATTTATTTTACGCGTAAACAAATCACTTGAGGATTTAATCTGGCTCCTTGTGTATAAAACATGGTGCACGTGCAACTACTTAGTAACTGGTCAAACTAATAGTATGACAAGACAAATAGAGTTCGATTTAGATTAAACTGAAGTGTTGGGTGAAAGGCTAAAGTGTACCAAGGCTATTGAAAGACATTAATTGGATGTCTGTCACTCCACACAGTCGACAGTCATGGACTATTTAGTGACCGTACGGTATTTACAGGGATTTTCAAAACCAACTAGCTATTCACCATAATTGCTTTATTCTTGCGGGAAATTAAAAGGTGAGATTAAAAGGCCATCCTCTTCAATATTAAATTACACGTCCCAGCGCATGAACTCATAGGACGCGTAATTAAATTCGGGAAGAAATGGCTATCTCACATTTTAAATTGCGGGAAGACTAAAGCAATTATGGTGAATGGCTTGTTGGTTTTGAGACACCCCGTATATTTTAACCAGGGGGCTCATCAAATGGCCATTACACAGTTTCTGTCATGATTTTTTAACATCGGTTTCTGATTTTTGGTTTCTGGTGCAGAATGACAGATCGGACGGGTGTTTAAACAAATTGGGTTATATTATTGCCACCTGTTGGTGACCACAACCCCAGGTCAACGCAAATACCCTCACCGAAAACCTAGAAACCAAAGTCGGAAAGGCAAATTCCTAAAAACCATTGAATATCGTCGGAGATACCTTGATTTCACGAGACCATGATTAAGGCCCGGTACGTACAGGGTGTTTCCAAAAAAGAGAAGAGAACAATTGTTTGGGTATTTTTCGATGTTAAGCAGATTAATCTCATTGTCTGTAATGTAAATTTTCGTAACTACGCCAAAATTCCAGCAAACAATTGTCCTTTTTTTCGGAAACACCCCTGTATAAAATGTAACTCTTGTTGCAACTTCACGGAAATATTAATAAGTTCAACGGCAAACTCATTCTGGACAACTCTTGTGTTGTGTGGTTTAGAGGAAGTGGATAGTGGTAAAGTATAGTGGTTGAGAGGATGTTGCTAGCGGTAATTTGGAGTGGTGGAGAGGGTAATATATTAGCGTATAATCTCCTAATGTTAACGAGGTATGCGTATGTCCTCCTAATATTCAAAAGTTGGTCGTATGACCTCCTCAAAATAATAGGAACATAATTTAGCATAGTTACTAAAATGTTGACATGGAAAAATCAATATAAAACAGCCTATTATTTTGAAACAGACTATGTGTCAACGAGATGGGCTTATAACCTCCTAATATTAAAGAGGTGGGCGTATAACCTCCTAATGTTCAAAGATGGGCGTTTGACCTCATAATGTTCTACAGATGGGAGTCTGGATTCAAAATTTCATTGAATTCAAGACGAGAGGTCATTTAACTCAAGACCAAAGTTCAATTTTGTTAACTATTGTTGAGGCGGGTGAGGAACCGAATGAGGAAGGTAGGGCGGTTACCTTAAACGATTCCTCATTTTCGGGTGAGGAATTGCAAATGAGGAAGGGCTGGTAATACCAAAGCAATGCACGGTTGACGAAAAAGGTCGGCCTTGATCTTTTCTCAATTGAAAATGAGGAGGTCCTCAATAGTTGGAATGAGGAAAGGCTGGTAATACAAAATCGTAAAAAGGGAAATGATTGAGGAAGAGATCGTCCTTAACTCCTTAAGGAAGGTTGGTAATCCGGCTCCAAGTGACGAAAAGGGACGACCTCAACCTTTTCTCAATTGGTAATCCAGCTACTAGTTTTAAATTACACCACGTTACAGAAAAATTCGCTCAAATCCTTTGAATCTGTCTCTTTCTGGTTAGTAATAAGAAACAATTTACCAAAGGTGTGGTTCATGCTAAAATTGTATACTCCTGTTGTCATCACGGTACGTGGTGTAGGTTCTGGTCAACTACTCAACCTTGATAATTACATCTCAAAGTTATGGACACAGCTCCAGGCTTGGGTCGTAAATCCTGGTTTATATAAATCGAGTCGAATCAAAGGTTCTGTCTTCCTGTAAATACTTGAACCCCTGCAGTGGAGCACAAAACAATTTAATTCACTTCAACTTAATTCACATGGAACAGTTATATACCAAACTTAACTTCCATTAGATTAAGTGGTTGAACTGTACATTCTCCTGGCTTTGCTCAAACATGTGTAATGTATAATTAATGGGTGAAATGTACATTCCCATTCCCAAGCCGTACGTATGCGCCTCGATTCGTTCGAGAGTGGGTTTGAACCTTTGGTTCATTAACGGAGTTTTATTCATGAAAGACATGGAGCCCTGGGAACAACTTGCACTAATTTCCGTCACGTTCAAACATTTCATCGTCTGCGGCGTTTCAATCGTTTACATTCTGTATGATGCGGAAATAATTGACACCGTTAACAACATGATCTTGTTGAACAGAAAACTCTCAAAATTCAGCCGGAAGCCAACAATTGTGTTGAGGGATGGGATGGAATTGTATCACGTGGGATTGTCCATTTCTGCACTTCTCATCTCAGCCGCGAGACCAGCCGCAGCCATCACCCAAGTATACTTATCGCTTCAACCAAAGTTTTTATACTTCTACTTCAACCTACTTGAAATACTCTCTTCAGGTTTGATGACACAAGGGATGTGTGAATTTCTTCTTTACCCCATTGCAACTTATGTCGTTATCACTGACGTTGCTCTCATCTGGCCAGTGCTTTTGTGGTTGGTGCATCCGAATTTCATAAATTTGTGTTTGGAACGTCACGCCAGGTGATATCTTCAATTAATTAATAGAGTTTAGGATGACATTCTTCAAAAATAGGAGACATGGGATAGGCACGACCTGTATACGAGGACCTTGACCCTACACCCATTTTTCTTAGTAGATTGGTGTCCTGTGAGTGGGGCTTGAACATATTTTCGTGCAGGAATGAAGTACTTATTTTTTGGCCTATCTTCGAAAATTTTGAAAAAAAGATCCTGAGGTCCACCCTTTGAAATTTTTTAAATTGTGTGCTAAAATGCATGCCGTTTCCGGCGTTCTTCATTTCGCGTCAATGTTGAGAGGTGCCCATTAGACGCATTGCAGAAATTTTTAAGGGAACTCCAATTCTTGACGAAAAAACTTATCTTAAGTTTTTTTCAAAATTTTCTGTATTGGGTGGATTTGGACACTAATGGGCTTCTCTCAACATTGACGCGAATTGAAAAACGGCTGGAACAGCATGCATTTTAACACACTATTTCAAATATTTCAAATGATATTTTTTTCAAAATTTTTAAAGATAAAAGAAGTACTCCATTTCTGGAAAAAATATTTGCAGGCCCCACTCAGAGGATAATGCAAATCTGCTAAGAGAACTGTACGCCGTGTCAAGGTCCTCATATACAGCTCGTGCCTATCCCATGAGTACCTTCGCTCGCGGTTAAGTCGCGTTTATGATTATTATGATTTTTACGAAAGAGTTCTGCAGTTAGTTGCTAATCATTCTTGGTTGTCTTCAGAAAGCTGTATCTAATCCTAATCACCAGGAGAAAATTGGAACTGCACAATCTATACAGAGCTATTCAACTCATTCATACTATGGGTGAGAGAGTATACGGGGAAATTGCTCCACCGCTAATCGTTTTAATTATTGCAACCTTCGCTTACGCAACTGTTGGCATCATCAAGGCTCGCCAAATCCTGCCCCCATACATGATATTCATAATAATTTGGACCAACCTGTTCATTTTTAATTCATTCCGATTGGGGTACAGGCTATTAGCTCGAACATCAAAGTTGACCCGGGCGTTCCCCGATTCTCTTCAAATTCGTAACAGCAACAAAGTGGATAAATCTGATTCTCGACTCGTCCGTTCATACAGACCCTTTAATTATCACCTGGGCAGTTTTATGACAATAGATGAAGGAACGATTCTGGAGATCATGGACAAAGGACTAGTTTCTGCAGTCATCAATTTACTCCTTTACTATCGGAATTGAGACTTCTTCTTAGCATTCAAAAATTATTCTCACTGAAGTAATTCATATGCCAACATTGTTTGACCATTTTGGAGCACCAGAAGTCCGTATATCTTAGAAGTTAGGAATTATTGACCGTTTGCTGTGAGGTTTGGCTTTATTGCATATATTATTTAAGAATAACCTTCGAGCAATTAAAGTCAATTAAAAATTGAATTTCTTAATAGAAAATAAATAGTATTTGTCCTGTTCTCACTTTTCGTATTTAAATAAAACTTTATTACGTATAGTAGTAATAGTGGTTAAGTAATAGATTAATCCAAGCAATCATTAGTATGAGGAAGAGTTAGTTTCGTATTTGTGTATTTGTATAAAAATGTATTGTGTATGTATGTGTGCGCGTAAGTCAAATGAGTGTCAACAGTGTGTCATGTCATTAGGTTAGTCTGTACAAAAAATATTTGGAAACTGATAAAGTAATTAACTAATTATTTATTAGCTACAACCCTAATTACGGATTATGTTATCCGTAGCAACTGTCCTAGTGTTTATCCGCTTGGAGCGTTTCAATTGGATTTAGTTTACCGTTGACCTTGCAATGCATTGAGGGACATCGTGCGTGATTTGAAGATATTCTTGGAGCAACCACACGTGTAAATTTGAAATTTGGTGTTTGAAAGTGGGCAATTAAATAAACTTCCTTTCTCTCAAATGTAACTTGAATCACAGGTATAAATGTAAGTACTGGACATATTTTCAAACCGCACACAATAATTAATATTCGTTCCTTCGAAAATGAGAATTTTATCTGGTAATTATTAATAATTGATATTAACACCGCAAGAATCGCTTCAATTCTTAGAAAAAATATAAGCGTCAAATTTTTAAAACACAAATAACATATTGATCATTCAATACTAATGAAACTGTTAAAATTCGATAGATATATATATTAAAGAAAATTAAAATATACAGTTTTCCTCAACACGAGAGAAAGAATTGTTCAAATCCTTTAAATGTATTGTCTTTTGGATTATTGATACGAAGCAATTTCCCAGCGTGTGGTTCATTCTCAAATTTTACACTCTTGTCCAATTCAACGGAAGTCGTTGTGAGATAAAGACTTGTAAATCCGTCATCACCAAATATTACGGACGTTGTGTTTGTAACTGGAATTGAAATCTTCTCCACCAATTTACCTAAACGAGAATATAATCCCATAAGATAACGAACACACAAATTAATATAATGTCCATGCCTTATGGCAAATTGACATTCGCCGTAAGGCAATAGCATCTGGCATCCACATCTTAGTCTTTTGTAGAGATCGGTTTGCTTTACATTTGGTTTGGAGAAGTTACATCTAGTATTAGGGAAGACGGTGGAGAACGATACCTTCTTGAAATGTGTATTATGTATAAATTACCAGTTAGTCCATTAATTTTGATAACCATCCCTCCCTTAAAGCAAGCAATGTACAGATTTCCGTCCAAATCCAAAGTCATTCCTTGCGGCTTTCCATTTTTCAGTTCCGGGGAATCCTTGTAGTCAAAGAAGACTCTACCGTTCGCTGTAAAATAAAGAGTTAAAGGACACCGAAGACACATTACGGGTCGGAGTAGGCTAGTCAGATTCGGGTGGATTACGGTTAAGTTACAGTCCTTGACCCACTCAACAACTATTGTGAAGGTTGTTTCTCCAAAAGTCGAACCGTTCGGTCGCTAGAAATACAAGGGGGGGGGGGGCATGTGATACGCCCAGGGCGGATTCGTTGGCCGAACGGTTAGACTATCCGGGTTAGACCTTAACAAGAGTTGTTCATCAGATCAAGGGCTATATACCATATCCAAAATGCGGCTAGCCACGCCCATAAGGTGTCTGCGGTGTACTTTCGTGCCCATGAAGAGAGAAAACTCCATAACATACGTAAAATCTTACAACTTACATATAGTCCCCTCATTCAAATCAAAGTCATAGACATTCACCACTCTTTTAATGTAGTCAGAATAAAATAATTTGTCATTTTGTATATTCCAAGCCAAGCCGTCTGGGTTGTCAAATCCTGATGTCATTGTTTTAATTTGAAAATTAGAGTCTTCGAATTTTGTGACGCGGTGAACACAACCTGGATATTTACATTAAAAAAAATAACACAATTTAAAAAATATTTAAATTAATAATACCTTGACCCGGAACTACTCCCAATGATCCCAAGTCCGTAGGCTCTTCACTGCCAATCCAAAGTCTTCCTTTCGCATCACATTTCCCATCGCTAAATGTTTTAATCGGTTTTCCAGATCCATTAATATCCAAGACAACTTTAGCGTTTCCAGACACCCAATCAAATTCCATGATTTTACCCGACCCAGGCACAAGGAACTTTTTTGATGAATTATCCGGTTTCTGATAAGGCATGGCTAAAATAATGTAGTCCGCGTCTTCACAAACCCGTCTCTTTTCAAGATATTGTGCCAAAGGGTCAAAGGAATATACACAAAGGTCAAGGGCGTCAGTGAAATAGAGTTTTCTGTCACGGTGATCCCAGAGGGGTGCTACACCGAATAATGATTTGTCATCTGACACTGGCTCAATTTTAAATGCGGACATTTCTTAATGAAAAATTTCAATATTTATAGAACTCTTTATACATATACCAGTGTGGTGTTGTGCCGTGCCGATATAAAGGAAGACTAAAGCGTGTTTCATTCCGTTCCGAGTTGGGTATATGTAAACGTAATGAAATGTATTGACAATTTGACTTTGACTCTATCCTGCATGACAAAACAAACTTCAATGACCTTCAGTTTTGATGTTGTATGGAAACTTTGAGTGATGAGCTCAAGTGTTCAAGACTATTTATTACTAGCAAGATAGTCCGTCCTTGTGTACGGGAAAAACTCGAATTCAGTAAGTATAGTCACTACTTATTTTCCACCATCCAGCACCTTCCTCCAACCAAATTCCGTTGTGAAAGATATACTGTCTTTTTTCATGTACAGGGTGTCCCAGAGAAAGCGCACCATTCTCTGATTATATTTTGTCGTAGTTACAAGAAATTTTACGGTCAGGTCAGAATTAGTGATACATTCTCAAAATTTATTTTGTCAACGTAAACCATCAAAATAAAATTCGTTCGGAGAGTGAGACTAACCCATACACAAAATGTCCGCTTTAAGTTAATGAAAAAGTTGACAAAATAAAGTCTTAGGATTTATCAATAATTCCAACCAGACCGTTACATAATTTCTTGTCACTACGCCAAAATATAATCAAACAATGGTGCGCTTTCCCTGGAACACCCTGTACATACATACAAAGAGAGGAACATTTACTGCTTGTCGGAAATGCAAGGCAAAGAATGTGTATCGGACGTATGTGTGATTGCAATTCCGGGCCATGATATACAATAATTAAAAAGTAAAGTTAACGAACTATTTTGAATCAAGAATGAGAATTTATTGCTTACGACGGAAAGGTCTAGTCAACAGACAAAAGGTTATTCCAAAAAGGCTTAGCGTAGCGTACAGATTCACGAAAAAGAACTCCACCACAACGGTGTTTTACAAATTATTTTTAAAAAAATTAAGATTTCCTGGAGAACGGCACTACTGTGTAGTAGTACTGGAAAAGGAAAAGGACACCGTTACAGTGTGTCCCATAGATTAGTATTTATTAGTATTACACTCTAAGAATTTTTTTTATTGGGTGTCACAGTAAGTGATGAGTTTATGGTAATCTCAGTAAAAGCATGAGTTA
>JAQFYE010004790.1:0-12853 GCA_034694305.1 Protaphorura glebata
TGATTTAGATCAATTTTGCTGTCAATTTAAGGACCTATCTTGTATGGGGGTTTGATCTGAATAAATACAAATACAAAATACAAATACATACGTATGAATGCATTTCCAAATACACGTGAACACGTGATAATAAGGAATATTTTATTTTCTCTCCACAGGGCATTTTTCAAAAAATATGGTTTAAATCCTGGTGGACTGGCGAGGAATTTGGCATCCGAGAAGATTGAGGATGCTTCAACGCGGTTTGTGGAAACATATAATGCTATTCAAGCGCAGCATTCAGAGTGGACCCATTCAGAAATCGTCGAATCAGTTACTCGCGATTTTAATGTTGGATTTTCATCACGTGACCGTGAACAAAGTTCAGCTTCGACTGTGCCACAAACTGGTCACGACCTTGAGCAAGAAAGCGATGAAAATGACCTCCGTGATGGGCCTAGGCGTGGGACAAAACGAACTATCGTAACAGCTGAAACTTTATTGTCAATGTTTAAAGAAGCCAAATTAAAGAGCGACCAGAAGAAGGATGACTCGTAGGGGTCAACGAGTGCCTAATTAGTATAACAATGTGTTTGTAGTTTAGAATATTTAAAGAAATGTATTTCACTGATGATTTTTGAAAGTTCTTCCCGGAGATTAAGTACGTGTCGTTTTCTCCACATGTAAAGTTATCAATCCATCAAAATGAAGTCGAAGAATAAATCCAGTCATTTTTACATTAGATGTGATACACTTTAGTCATCCTTTTTTTATAACGATTGGATTAGTCACTGTTGGAGTTACAAGATGCGAATGCGACGATACAAAGTACTGGTCAGGCCTTGGCCACCACGGTTTATTGTCATCGAGAGGCGGTTCGAGGGATTACGAGTAAATCTAATCCCGGATTACATTTTTAAATGTGGGTAGTTTAGAACATTCGGGGAATCCCCTATTTTTGGGCTGCTTTTTGTAACTGCAGAAATAGTGTTCATTGTTGACCTCTCATAAGTTATACGCTTTGTAAGTTTTACGCAGAGACAGATTATGTTATTTTTTCTGTAAATTACGTATCTTTCCAGTTCCGATTAAGTGAGGTACTCTTTTCACACTGAATATGAAAATCTGAACGATAATGGGAAGCGATATTTCAAAATTATCTTTAAATGTAAGAACAAAGACAAACTATTTTGCAATATTAGAGATTGATTGGACCAACATAAGTTTACTATGCTTCGTTTGTAGAACGTAGTGCGAAAACTAAGTTGAACTGGCGATAACCCATGGCGATAATCGATTAGTGGTCTTCCATTCTCTAGGTCCCGTACTTTCCACTCACAATTTATATTTATGATAAATGATTTGGTAAAGAAATAGTTTGATCTTGAATTCGCGAGTCCATGCATGGCTTGTCGTTAGCTTGATTAGATTTTAATTTTTCACACATCCCACCTCCACCCCCTAATATTTGTCTAATTTTTGATGAAATGTCAGCTGACTACAGCATAGTTCTCAGATTTTTACCGTAAATGTTTATGAAAAATTATAACTTTGACCTTAGGCGTGATTAATATTTACGAACCAAATGATTCTTAAAAGCACTACTGTAATCAGAATCTGTGATGCACCTTTTCAAAATTTAATAATATTCATTGTGGATACGCTGGTGCTCACCACTGCTCATTGATCGTCTTACATTTGGGGTCGTTACAGTTTGTGTATTATAACACACTGAAATGAGTCATAAGATTAATTATGGCTAGATTAGTCTTGTAACGTGAGTCGAGTTCATTTGACACGCTAACCTAATTCTTGTTGTTCGCGCCCCTTCCCTGCTATGATTTATTTAAGCTACCTTTCCATTTCTGATTTCTTCATTAATTCGAATCTCATCACCTGTCAATTAAATAACGTTCGCATCCTTCTCACTTCACCAAAGCAGAATTTACTTCTGGTAGGGTCGGCTCTAGTACAACTACACACATAATTAGTTGGCTGTGACATGCATTTCATCCAATGTGTAGGGCGGTGAATGGGAATGCCTGTTGTGTGGTGCCAAATAACCGTGACCATTACTTCTCCGCTGTTGGGAGGTTCGATTCATCTGGCAAACATGGAATTAGTCAATAATATGAAAGGATTTCTGACCCTCTCCTGACGAAATGGAAATCATCACTTCCGGCTACAAGAGGCAAATCATGGATTTATACATTTGAAATGTAATATGCTAGTGTGATTTACTCCGAAAGTGAAAGTAAAAGTTGTGATAGTGCGAGTTCTGACGCCCCTTAGGACTATACGTCACAACTGTCACCATCGCATCGCACCTTGCACTTTAACTCTAGATTATGCACAGCTTTGCACAATTTCCCTATTTCAATTTCTTTGCCTTCTATACAATTCATTTTTCGGCTGTTAACGATCACACGCTGAACTATTAACAATGTTCGCTAAATCCAACCTTTGTGTATTTAATCATAATCAGTAATAATAAAAGTCAGCACAAGACCATAATAGGACTTCGGCACACCACACATACAGAGTGGGGCATAATATAGATAAGTCCGCGAGCGAGCCACACTACGATATCGGCAGGTTTAAAGGGTTTAACATTCGCAGTGGTGAATATTTCATTAGTACGACCTAATAAATGGGCTCAATCCAGCAAAATGTTCTCCGATGATACTGGAATATCTACACAATATTTAATATATCTGGTGCGTAAACCAAAATTTGATCTGGCAGTAAATCAGTCATTTTTAAACTTAGAACAGCAGATGCTAGCGTAACCACTTGGATTGGCTTCAATTCGATATGATTTGTTCATGAACAATTAGCTTCTGTAAGTTCTGCACAGATATAATAATCACAAATATTAAAGCCCTGTTCTTCCTGAGATCCTTGATCTCATGAACACCGGAAACATTTTAACCATCCTCTTCCTCCGTTACGTAAATTGAGGTTCTGAAATAAGAACTATGTTGTAACTTCGAATTCCAGAAATATTGGTATTGATGATGATAAACTTGGGCTCAGGAGTCCAGGAGTCCAAGTACTTAATTGACATCCAAAGGCCGAATCAAATTAAAAATATTGGTATTAAGATCATCCCAAAATACCTAGTAGATGTAACATAAATTTTAAATTAATTTGAGTACTCAATCCAAACATTAGTGCGTCTACGTCCAGAGCAAAATCAAAATGCACTCATGCGATACGATGTATCCAGCACGAAATTCTCAAAAAAAAATTATGAGAAAATTTTACGATGTCAAGTACATCCAATTGGTGTAAACTGTGTTTTCATACTTATATCAAAATTAGAAAGAAACATGTAGATATGAAACTGATACATATCGGACCATTTGCAGAAATCTCGGATCAAGAATTTCTGCTACTTTGGTTTCTTGGTCAAATGGAAAGCAATCCAATCTCCACGAAAGAATGAGAAGGTGTCCGACCACATCTCGCGAATGTAAATTAACGAAAAAAATGTTATTTCTTCGAAATTAAGTTCTCGCATGTGCACGTAATTATCACTCTCTACAGGACATTGACACCTTCTGAATCATCTTCCTTGTGTCATTTATCTAATTGAGACGACTTTAGTAATGTTAAGTTAAACTTCTCATTTTTTTGAATACAGGCTTCTCAATTTTTTGACATTTATATCGCTCACCCTGTACCGATATTAGTAAGGAACAGTAACTAACCTTCAATCCTTCGAGTAAATCATGCTTATTGTAATACAAAACGGCTACACACACGTAAAATATTTTAAAGAAGAGATAAATTGTCTTGTCTAGCCTTGTATAAATAATAACATAAAATTGTTTCGCCCAATTCAGGATTATTTGCAGAGCGCAAGAATAATGGGGAAATGGAATCTGCATGGCCCTGTGCATGACCTTACGCGGACATAGACTTTATTTAGTATGTGACGGATTTTGACCTCAACAGGATTTAATGACAACAACCTTACGGCGACTAAGAATTGTACACTGTAGAATATTTGGCTTTTTGCATGGTGCAAAAATAATAAATATACATGAGAATAAAAAGAACGTTGGTCATACGGGTTGGCGACCCACGCTCGAAAAGTGCATGACATGGACGTGTCCCACGCAACATTACCTTTTATAAGCATACGAAAGGTGCAGACACAATACTTTCACCAATTTGCGAAAATATTACTATTACGACCACATACCCACATCCTGAATCACTTGAGCCAATATCCACGTAGTAGTCGTAAAATTAATACACTCAACGTTTTTTTAACAAAGAAAAATTTATTATTGGTTATTTAAATTATGGAAGATTTTATAATTTCACAATTACTTGACGTTGGACTCACTGCGGAACATCTTTTGGTTTTTGAAGGTAAGAACTATTCAAATCTCATTGAGAAATGTGATGTCAGAATCACAGGTGTGCTTACTTTCACTAGATAAATTCTGAACAGATCAGAAATTCATATTTTTTTGCGAACATTTCGGATGGCAAAACCTTGACTGCACCTAATTACTGTACCCTTTCTACGTCTTGATTAGTGGTCCCTTACTCCCTTATTACTCAAACTCAGTAAAGGTGCTTGTGTGGGTCTGGATTGTATGACAATCAATGGCCATATACTAATTGTTAATACATTTTTGAAGATTCGCTGTAACCTAATTAAGAATAGCTATTTCAATCTAATAATGTGAACACCCGAACTCATCTGAGCAAAATCTGACATCTGTAAAATATTGGTACTTGGAGACAAAAATCAGGGTATTGCCTGAATCGTATTAACAAAAGGGATCACCGAGACTATTAGTTTAAAATAAAATGCTGTACGCCTACCAAATATTATTACAGTCATCAGATATTCGTCAGATTTGAGCACATATGAGGGTAATGTATTGTGACTTGTCATTGTAAAGCGACAACGGTTAGATACTTTCCAAATACATTTTAATGCAATAGTATTCGTCATTAGATATTATCACAAAACTATTAGATAAAGCCGCACACAAGAGATGATTCACTGACATCTTGCAGATTGGAATGGGATTTCCGCCTAATAATATTACGGTCTGACAGATAAAGTAGCACCAAGGTAAGATAATAGTACAGTACATCGTAGATACGGTAATATTTCCATATAATTTTAAGGACATATCAGGTATCAGATTTGCCACATTGCAGTCACATTAGACGAACACGCACATTCAATCAATGGGCAGAAGTCGCACCTAATCGTATACTTTTCATGTGTACTCTAAATACAGAAAATGAGATTGGCACGCAAGAATTCTATTCACTCACAATGGAGGACTTGAGAATCTTGTTTCCGAATAAACTTGGGATTGCATTGAAAGTGATCCGGGTGCTCCAAAGTTTTTATACTTATGAAATGCAGTGCCAAGATTTTAATAATAATTCCGGATGGAAGGGTCCTTTTGTCCCTGCACCGCCAATGGTAATTTCTACCATGCAACCAATTGATTCTCAACAGTACGATGGAACAAGTCTTCCGGATTCGGGCCCGAATTCTGAGTCAATTCCATTGGACGACGAAACTGAAGTGCCAATTCCAATTCCAACTCCAATACCAACGCCAGCGCGAAAACAGGAACCGGCCCAGTCGGAAATTCACATGTCCGGAGTATCAGCACCCGAATATAAAATGCTCAGGTCACCAGATATAAAAATATCCGGAGCATCAGTCCCTGAATTTAAAATGTCTGGGACTACACAGCCGGAAATAAAAATGACCGGAGAATTAGAACATGGAGATCAAATGTCCAGGGTATCACCGCCGGGATTGAAATTGTTAGGAGCACATGAACCCTTTAAAATGTCCGGCGTACCGACTGAAGGTTCTGACCACGCAATAAAATATGAGCCAATGCCACCAAGAGAGAAGACGAAATTTCGGCAACAATCTCAAGCTATCAATTCTGAAACCACTCAAATAATTAAGAAAGTCCCGGATTCATCAAAAACTTCTGACAATCCCGAAATTACAAAAATCCCAGAAACTAGAGCCGTTGAACACCCAGTAGAAATATCGAACTCCAGTCCTCTCAAGACTCTGGACGCGGTGCCGGTGACTTGGTCAGCAGAAATGGCAGCCACAGAAGCGGGTGTAGAAGAAAGTAGAACTGACAGTGACGTCATTCTCTCTCTTTTCTCAAATTTAACCGACACAGCCAGTACGAGTTGTGGTAACGGAGGGCGAAAACCAATTATAATGCTCGAAACTCCTAAAACAAATAAAACTTTCACAATCCCTCGGGAGCATCACAGATTTGTAGAAGCGATAATTAACTCGTCGAGTTCGGACTTACATAAACTTACCCAGGTAAAACATTAAATAACGTATTCTCAAAATTCTCTGATATACATAAGGACTGATTTGATTTCTAAACACCTATTACGGGCTTCTAATTAAAATATTTTTGATAAAGTCGACTTCAACAGAAATCAAATTCCCTCGAAAGGATAATGAAACCGATCAAATAAAAATTAATGGGAGTCTTCTCTTCGCAAATCAAATTATTGAAGAAATCCATCGTATCGTCCAGAAACGAATCGAAGAATGTGTAAGTTTTTGAAAAAATACGGGGTGTAAGAAACGGTCAAACTTTGAAAAGAAGCTAAGCCTGAAGTAGAAATATACTAACCAAGATCACTCGAAATATAATTCTTCCACTCAATATAGTATTTTGAAACTGAATTTATTTTTAATGATAACTGCAGGAACGATTTCAAACAAGGGACATTGAAATTGAGAAATCTTTGCACGGATATGTTGTGGGGCGTAGGAAGAAAAATATTCATGAAGTTCTTGAAAGGACTGGTGTCACTGTGGACGTCCCTTCAGCCAATTCTCCAAGCTCAATGATAAAGCTTTGTGGGCTTCCTGAAAAACTGGATGAAGGTTCGCTCAGAATTTTCTATATAGATAATGAATTTCCTTTTAAGTATTGGCAAATTAATTGTCAATTCAAACTATTACATGCAGCTGAAGCTCTTGTTCGTGAGAATTGTAATCCTTCGGCCTCTTTGAAGGAAGTGATTGAAGTCAATCCTGATATTAAAAACTATTTGTTAGCCAAGGACCAAGGGGGCGTGTCGAAAATTGACGAGGTTAGAGTTTTTACTTAAAACAAAAATTTAAAGGACCTTACCACTCGTCTAGTGATTTTTGAGCTCAAGACGTGCATTTTGAAAGGAAATGGTAAGTTTGCAAGTACTTCAATACATCCGAGATTATAATATTTTAGACAAAATAAATGAATTTTTTTAAACGTAGTCGGGTTTGAGTTCAATACTGGTAAGGTTCTCTGGATGTGTCCTGCAACGCAGATAAAATTTAGTATTTTCAGATTCGAAAGACTTCCGGGGCGCAAATTGTATTTTCCGACTCATCAGCTAATGATATAAATGAACTGACAATCGGAGGAACAATGGCGGCTGTGCGGCAAGCAAGACGGCAAATTCAGGAAGTATGTTAAAAATTTAAGAGAGTGTTTAGAAGATATTGAAAAAGGAAACGTAGAACCTGTCTAATTTCAGCTAATTATTCCAGGTGATAAATGAGGAACGAAACAAGAGAGAAATCAAATTAGACGTGGACCCAAAATACTATAAATATTTTCTGAAAAATAGTGCCAAATTATTACGTGATATTGAAAATGAATGTCCAGGAATTAGAATTCATATTCCAAAACGAAAATTGAACAATCCGACTCCTACTAAAATTCATCTGAGAGGTTCATTTCACTATTTTTATTTGCTAAATACTCGTGAGAATGAAAATAAATAGATTTATTGAATTTAAATAATTCTCAGGATCGCTTGAATTTGCGCAATCCGCGAAGGATAAAATTTGGAAAGAAATTGCCAAAATTGATAAGGAAATACACAAAATTGGACAAGAAGATCGAGATTTTCGGGATCGCGATCGTCTCAGAGCAGATCCACGTACACTACTGAAAAGTGATACTCATATTAGTAACGTGCCAAGAAAGGTAAACTGAAATTTAAGTAGTAGTAAAATATTAAATAATGCTAGTGCTAGAATAATCATTCAAATGTAATTTTTCCGCAGCGGACAACCAGTTATGTCGAAATTAATAGTGCTGTTTACTCCAGAATTATTGGACTGTTCGGAAGAGGAATCTCAAAGATACAAAATGATTATGGCGTAAGTGAATCATATTAATTTGTTTTCTGGTAAAATTTACATATCATGAACTTCAATGTCGTATTAGAATGGACAGGCCATTTATTTTTTAAAGTTTTAAGAGAAAGTTAAAATATCAGATGTCACAAACTTTCCTGACTTCTGGACAGCTCGTGTATATTTCGCTATGATGTGGTTCTCCTCAGACTTCCGCTGACTGTGGTTACTTTAAAGGTTTTCTCCAACTGGTATTTCCTACTACTAGGGGTACATGTACTTATAACTTGTAAAGGAAAGCACCAGACCTTCCTCGAGAAAATAGCCTGAGATTTTGTTTGTCATGCCTTACAACTGATATCAAATATTTATTTGAAATTACAGGTTCACGTCCAATTTCCAAAACCAACTGATAGTTTTCCAAACACAGTGCAAATATCTGGAATGGAGGCTGTAAAGGTGTCAGAGGTTGAAAGACTTTTAATTGATCTCGAATCTAAATATAAGTCTGAAACGAAAATAATGCGTCCAACACCTTTACCTGTACCTGGTCCAAGCAGAACGCTTACTTGATTTAACAAATTAACTATTGTAAACTTATTTTATTACTACATCACAAATTAACCAAATAAAAATGAAACATAATTCCTACACGGCGATTCATAAATAGCTCCTAACAAACCCTCATTCAAAATAACTCAAGGCTATAGAAAAAATTCACATATTTTCAATGGAATTCTTATACGCATATCTGAAACGATCTTACGGTCGCGGCAAATATTTCAGCATAAAATTTCCGTAAAGATGCTGACGCAGTTCAACAGTGAGTAGTTCTGACCAACAGCGTGCGCCCAAAAAATAAGACTGGGTGAATCCGACAATTTTGTTGCTTACTATAGGATTGTCGAATTTTTCCATTCAGACAGCCAGTTATTACAGTTCTTCAATCGAGTAACGGAATTACAAATTAAAACGGTTCACAGATTACAATGGCTCGAGGTAATTAAGTGAATCACGTTATGAAAATGTGCTCCTGGATTGACTGAGTCGAGTGAGAGCAACGTAACCTACATTCAACTTTGAAAATTATTGATCAAATCTAGAAATTCACAACGGTCTCGTAAATCTTTGTCAGTTCGCCATATTTAGTAACATATTCAAAAACTAAGCAATTTGGCACTCACAAATGTATACTCCATTTTTTTTCACAAAGATACAAAAGTGGATAGCTTTACCATGGAATGAAATGAAACTTACATAACTTGCATTGTATTTGTTTCGAAACTTGGCTTTACAGTAAACAGTCATGAAGTAAAGTACACAAATAATTCGATTGAAAACAAAATAAAAACGAAGGCTTGTATTTTTCCTTGGAGTGCAAATCGTTAAGTTCTGAGAAAATGTAGACCTCTGGTCCTGCAAAGATGGATACACATTACAAGCACGATAGAAAACTTTACCATTTTAAGAAATTTGGGTATAATATTTGGACACATACTTTGAGTCACAAAATTCTCCCATCCAAGAAAGACCTTTTGAACACGAGCATTTCTTAGAGAGAAAATGATCCCAACTGGTACACGGACATCCTGTCAGAGATTTCCCTTCAACACTTCTGACAAAATATTCAGGGGCTTTGTCGTGACTACAAGTTCCTAAATATTTAAAACGTCAGTATTTGATAAATCTGTTTGGAATAATTTTACTAAACTTCCTATCAGATCTAACTCACATCATATTTGGTAATGAATTAGTTTAAGAAATAAGTCCATACGGTGAAGAATTTAAAAAAAAAATGAGCTCACCGATCAGGCTCCCTAACGTAAAAAATCCACCGCAATTAGGCTGTTTTGAACCACCATTCGGATAAAAGTCCACATGACCGATCACTAGGTCAGTACCAAAGCTTACTCGGCTGAATGGGTTCAGATTTCCCATATTTGTATGAATGATATCAACAAATTCTGCGTCAGATCGCTCCAATCTTCTTTCAGTATTCAAAGATTTACCAAAACCAGGTCCCGCGGGGTCTAATCCTGCAGGATTCATAGAGGTCAACCGCGTAGAAAGTTAACAAATCAATTACCAGAAACTGAAGTTTAATAATATTAATGATATAACGATCTTGAAACACGCTTGAAATATAAAACCAAAACGTTCTAATCTTATCCGATCTGAAAATTATTATTGTTGTGTATTGTAGAATCAAAACGGTAAGCATAGTATCTACCCGTAATTCTCGAAACTCCGATCCGATCCGACTTCTGGACTTGTCCTCCAGCAACCCCTGCCACATGTGCGCCTAAACTGAATCCGATAATATGGACATCCAAGTAGCTGTCAATGAGTCGGTTCTTTTTTAAAAATTCAAGGAACTCTCCGATCAATGTCCCAACTACGAAAGTATTGACTGATGCGTAGGAGTAATAGTCCGTGACCCCGTCTGCAAGGATCCCCCAGTCCACACAAACTACATTTCCTGTAAAATTTTTCTTCATGTAGGCTGAAGATAAAAGAGAAACAATTCATACTGAATCGTCAAAATTGAAAACAAAGAAAGTAAAAGATCAGTAAATAGTTTACCATCTTTGATTGCGATCGGCATATTAGCTGTTCTGCCATTTTGTCTAAGACCATGAATCAACACTTTCAACCTCGAGTTCATAGCCCATTTTGTCGTTCGAATAGCGGCCACAGTTTTACTCAGTCTGACAGCAACTTTTGGACTAAAATTATATGTATTTTAGATTTAAATAATATATAAAGTTCAACAGGGCGGATCATAACTCTTTACTTTTCTTTATACAGCTGAACTTCGGTATAGTCGGTAAAGAGGAAGATCTGGACAGATTGTAGAGAATTTCTTATCGCATAATTTTAAACACTATTTCCTAATATTGCCGCACAGGATTTCTTGTAATTTGGTTGTGGAATTCATGGCATTTTAGCCCGATACCGAACGGAATTCACCACACAATCTGTTCTGGTCGTATTTTAAAGACCTGGTTGTTGTGGTAGGATATCAAGAACAAGGTGTGTGGCACGATAATGAAAATGAGTCTAAAAAATTGGAACCTACTTGTCAATTGTGTAGAGGTCAAAATGCGTGTTTTGTTCAGCGAATTTCCTCGGCGACATTTTTCTACGATTTTCCAGAACTGCCTCCTTTTCTTTTGACATGACGAGTTTCAGATAATTTGATCTGATATCCGCCAAACCATTCTCCTTTTCTTCAATAAATAAATCAGCTGGGAAATATTCACCCGATTCCACAAGTTGGTTCCTTGTCTTCCCTGTTGCATTTATGTACGTTTCATCGGTGTAATTTTTTTCCGGCGAATCTTTCACAAAAACAAAGACAAATTTCTTAGGAATATAAATCTATAAGGATTTTTGTTCACATTCAGAGTTAGTTGTCTGAGGCGCGAATATGAAGGTTTCGTCAGGAGATAAGTAATTGTTTGATGCTTTCTCATTACACGAGCCGGTACATTTTTTCCGTTTTACGAAGTTTGAAAATATTCAGAAAGTCTTGGTCGGATGGTTTCAATTTGAATTTATTTGAATTTCAATTTATTTAACCACAATACCCTACAAATAGGTCATTACATTGGGCTTACACATTTTTAATCGTTTAGCTTAATAATTTTCAATCATTTGCTTAATTATTTAGATCAATTAATATTTCCAATTCATATAGTTTGTTCAATATTCAACAAAAGTTTCTAGGACTGAACCAAAATCATATCCGTAGTTTTAGAGAGAGATCGGTCATTGAATCCTGATCACCTCTCAGGGTCTCAGGTTTGTTTTGGGGTGTATCTGAATTTTTAGACAAAGAGTGCTAGATAAAAGGTAAGGTAATCTGCTCACCTCCAGTACTCCTCTTAATTTTAAGTGTATTCGAACTTTCAACAGAATAGGCTTTAAGAGCAGTCACAGAAGTGAGTGAAAATAAATATAGTACTAATTTAAAGTTAAACCGTGGGACGATCATTTTATTTTAGAATTCGAGTAGACTGACAAGATCGACCCGTACAACGGCTCGTCGATACGGAAGGTATTCATTTTATGGCACAATTAATACAGTCGAACTCATTTACTAAAGAAGGAAGTGCATGGAATGAACGCTCATTGCGACAATATTGTTATTGTGCTGTTCTGATTTTTGAATGTCAATAATAATCAGATTCGTTGTTTAAGCCAAGCCTAGTAAAATATGTGATGTTGTTTCTGATACACAACATAATATAATTTGAAGATCTGATTATCTGCGAAAATGTGTTCCACTTCTAATATACAAAGTTTAATAAATTCATTATAATTATCTGACTGTAACATTTATCGTGCAAGTTCAACCGGCAGAATTTATCGCCTACCTACTATTATTGATATGACAAAATCTTATACATTGAATACATGCGTTATAAATATTTACTCGAAAGTTCTTGATATTTTATGGCATAGTGGTTTATAATAAACTGCGAGCAGTAGAGATGCGAAAGGCTTGCATGGAATGAACTGAGAAGAAATTCAAATTATATTATTGGGTACAAAATGTGAAAAGAAATTGAGAATATGAGCATGTTTATTATATTATTGAGCCAGCAAGCGTAGTGAACGAAGTGAACGTAGCGAAGCGAAGCTCTTATGAATGACTTTGGGCTCTTTTGTTGGTTTTTTTTGTCGCTTTTTTTGTTG
>JAQFYE010004791.1:0-12852 GCA_034694305.1 Protaphorura glebata
TAGCAAATCCGCTTAAGAACAACGGAGCTACGCTCATTCAAACTTCGGAAAAAACTTTAGGAATGGCCCTCGTACATGATCATTTCGTGTGGAGAAACTTTTGGCAAAGATAAGAATCAGAATCATGGAATCATACATTTGGTTTGCTAAATATTTTGACACAAGTTGGAGTTTCATCGCGGAAGAAAATATTTCTCCAGGCAGAGGTTCAAGGCAGAGAAATGAATCACTTCCATATTATTGTTTATTGAGCTCAAGTTCAACAGGACACGGATATTTTGCAAGAAATAATAAAGATAAACGTTTTCCTCTGCTGGAATTTTGTCACGGCCGGCGAAATGCAAAGGGATTTCCTCATATTGCATGCACAAGGTTAAATTAATTTTGGAAAATTGCAATGTGGGCCGGTCATTCAGGATATTTGTTAATTGAAATGCAGTGCAAGGCAAATAATTTGGGAAGTGTTAAAATGTGTTAAGTGCTAGAGGCAAAAAATATGTTGCGGAGTGTGCAAATATTACTAACACGTCATGTCCTACACTCATACAACATACAAGGCGTACATTTTAATGTAGCGGGTCGAAATGTGAGCAATCTAAGTTGCTAACTCAGGTTTTTAATAATATCTTTATTACTGGTGACCGCATGTAACGTCCTTGTAAGTACAATTAAACAGGTGTTTCAATAATAAAATATCACATCACGTTTCATTAATTTTATTTGCATGTATGTGTGTCGAACATCTACGGGCAACCATGGTGCTGCTACAACGTCTTCCTAAGCAGAATAAATACCCATTTGAATTTTTATTATGATAGTATACTCTCGACCTAGAAATGGAATGGAACCATTTCTGGAATAAGAGTCGCGCGGTGTCTCTTCCATCGTTAATCATTTTTCAAGAAGTCTCTGTTCGTCTCAATGTGATTCGACTAATGCGGAACTTACAGATCTTCGAGCTGAAATCCAGAGCCCTCAAGAATCATGCTTTTTTGGTTCGACGATTTAAGGTACGATAATGCGAAACAAGGTCATGTAATTGTTATGCGTAGCGTCATTGTATGAAATTAAAAAATGTCCATCTCAACAAAGTGAAGCTGAACTGGGAAACTAGAAAATGCGAAGGGACCCTTATTTGTAGTTTATTAGTATGTTACGTTGGAAAATAAAACTGTATTCGTTTCATACATGGTGTTTCAAGTTGGACTTCCCCAAGCAAATGACGCTGGTTCAAATTCTGTGAAGAAAATCTTACAGATTCATCTGTCAATCACTCATGCAATAGACTCAAGATACTCACGAAGGAATTTTACATCTTGGCCCTCCACGACCTCCAAGGAGTACAAGATCGTTTCCCACTGTACCAGCACCATATGGCTTATAATACAGTAGATTTGTGTATTGTGAAAATCATTGTATTGCATTCGGTGCAGAAACCTTGAAATAATTATGAAATGTGTGAGATTCGTTACGTTAAGCGCAAGCATGGTTGTAGTCTTGTAGTAATAGTCATAGGATGGTTATTTACCTGAGACAGTACTAATCATCATCACGTGCATGGGGAAGAGGTTGAAGGTGATTGTTAAATTACATGTATTTTTCTCAGAAATGCGTAAGTGACGCAATCTGAAGGTATGTGGCAGTTTGGTAATTAGTGTCGTTTGAATGAGAGGTTTGTGACGTCCTGGAATGTTGAACCCATACTTATATCTAATAGGAAGATTCTGATATAATTGTATGCATTCATGTCACCGTACTATCGGTCAAACAGTAGACCCCACATTGTCCTGACGTGACACCCCGCGTTAATGAAATCTCGACGTTTTACTGACTAATATTCTACACAAGATGGAAATCCCATCTCTTCAGTTTTCTGGAAACTGGACTATATATTAGTTCAATCTGGTAAAAAGTCACATGCTTGGCAATTCTGTTCAACATATTACGTTCTGATGTTCGCAAATAGTAGTGTTGCGTATTTGTTCCTTGGCTAATCTGAAAACCGGAAACTTCATTCATGAATTCATGACAGCGTGATGATAACTATATTCGATTCGCTAGGTTAAAATTTTGCAGTTGCAAAGAGGAATTAATTCCTAGGCGCGTTCGCACAAGATACCTTAAACATAAATTAAATAATGTCTCGATCACATATTGTATTCCCGGTATATGGGGCAAGGGCTAGAGAGTCTTATTCGTTCCATGCTGGCTCCAAGTCGACAAATGGAAGCATTTCATGACTAAAGTTGCTTGGAATATTGCATCATACGATTAGTTCGTAGAATCAGTGCCCTGCCTGGTGACTTATCGAGACTTTGTCGGAATATTGCCATATCAAATGTTCAAGTAGAGTGAGAATGTGAGGTCGGTTCGTACTGCGTGACAACACATTCTTAACATTATTCAATGCTTTGAATAAATACCGCATTGAATCTCGAAAAATCCGAATTTTTTCAACGGTATTTGGCAAATTTCAAGTCTGGACGAAACCATCGCTTATAGCATTTTTTACCCGAGAGTAGATGATCAAATTACGAAGGTGGTCATCGAATAATTAATGAAAATAAAATTTTAGGTTAACGAATGCTGCCTTAATATTGATGTTTGACTTGTTGACTGTCTCAAAAGTGAGATCGTCTATGTTAAAGGATGCGTATTTTAATTAGATCTGAATCTGTCGCATTGCATTTGAGATTTTGCATTATTATTTATCTGTAGCCAGGCAGATGCTTGACGAGTAATCTCGTTTGTTCTCATCTCACGCATTAAACTGCATACTGGTATACTCTCTATACTGATGGGTACTGGCTTTGCAAGTTTCCACGATTTCCACGTCCACGATCATGTTTCGCAGCAGTCAAGTTGTCTATTGATGCGACCTCTTCAAAGTGCATTTTTCCATGCACAGCAGATAGCAGACGGAAGTGCGAATGACCTGTTATGAAATAAAACGACTGTATTGCATTGTCAAAAGCAAAGCAAGGGAATTTTTGAGAGGAACAAACGCCTGAGGATATCAATTATGTTGGTTATCAAACCTCGATATAAGAATCTTCATTCTGATCTCACCTTGAATGAAAGATCGGTTTTGGAAATGGCCGTTTTGACAGATCAGGTGAGTTAATTTGGATTAATTGTCCAAACATGGCTATAAAACCCGGGTTTTAAGTAGAATTCAGTGGGTCTTATACAGAGGTTTGACATTCCTATGCTGATGCTGAGATTCTCAGCAATGTAAATCTTAATGGTCGGAATTCCGTGAGCCTCATTTTGTACGAGGGGTGAGTTTTGGTTACAATGGTTGTAAGTGCAGTAGCTCCATTTGACAACATGGCATGGGGTTGTTCGGCCTGAACCTAAATTCTAAAGGAGGAGAAAATCTGTCCATAAGCTCTGAAAAAAAAACAACTGGCTACGGACTACTAGTCATTCCTCAGTCTTAAATTCATTCTTTCCCATCTTCAATTTGAGAGCAGAGCACTGGTAGAATATTTTCAGCAATTTTTGTAAGCCACCGTTTTCGGTTCTACGGCTGTGCGGCGGAAACCGTAAACCGGAAAGAAAATTACCACTTCCATAATAGTGCCTTGTAATTCGTAGGCGTATTTTTTTAAATATTTTTTTTTGTTCAGTGCGTAGAAATAAATAAACGGCTTCAAGATGTATGCTATGCTATCAGGTTTGAAAGACTACTTGAAAAAACAAGAATTTGTGACAGATAATCCGATATTCCGTATTCATTGTTCATTCACAACTGTGCTCCTATTATTTTGTTCCATGGTGATTACATGGACACAATTCATCGGAAATCCAATTAAGTGTATTGTGGATGGTGTTCCACCCCACGTCGTCAATACTTATTGCTGGATTATGACCACATTTACAATGCCAGGTAAATCCAATTTTGTTAAATCCACAACTGACTTATTTTTTTTTATCTAATCTGCACACAACGTTTGGGTTAATCTAAATCGATTGTGCCGCCAATTGTTGTTTTTGTTGATACGAGTAAACCCTCACTCCCTTGTGCACTTAATAATTTTTAATTTTTACACTATATTCTCTGCAAAATGTTATAGTTTGGACAAAATTTTTGACATTTTATGAATTATCGTTTCCGTATGAATTATATTTCTAGATGCCTTCCGTCGTCCAGAGGGAAGTGTAGCTCACCCGGGTATAGCAAATGGGATGGACGATTTAAATAAGCAAAAACATTACACTTACTATCAGTGGGTGTGTTTCGTCCTTTTTTTCCAAGCAATTATGTGCTATTTTCCAAAATGGCTCTGGGAAACGTGGGAGCAAAACCTCATGAAAACAATTGTTTGTGGTCTGAACATTGGACTGAGATCCGAGGAAGAAAAACAACAGAAGAAGAGCGTTTTGATCGATTACTTGATAAAACATATAAATGTAAGTAAATCTTAAATAATTTTGAAAAAAATATATTCCGGTTTTGAATAATAGTTCCTCGTCGCGCCATCTAGGTTAGAAAGCTCCGCCCAATTGATGTGTTTACCTTTTACCGTTCATTGTACTGTATTCGCACGCCATCCATATTGAATAGGAAGGAACCTCGTAGTTTATTTTTGGTTTACCGTTAGCCATTTTATTTTTTAACACTAGTTAACGGAAAAACTGGTTTTGTATTTTAATATTGTGTGTCTGAAAGAATTTTATTTACAAAAATTTAATTTGACCTTGCTGACAAATTTGACCCCAACTTTTCCAAATCGAATTCGAGAGATCCAGAAATCTGGCGGTCATTCGACTAGATGTAAGTGAGTATGTCCTGAAAATTTCATAATTTTATCTCTACGAATAAACATTTTTTGTCATGTGCTACCAAGGTGTATCCCTTATTTTTGGGACACGGTGTATTAACGAAGATCTGTGCTAGGCATCTCAAAATGTATTGATTCGAGACAGACATACCGTAAAATACCGATTACAAACCCGGTCCTGAACAGTGACCCAGTCTCGAATACAAACCCGGTCTGGATGAGGCTATTTGATGAAATAGAAACCGATAACCGGATAACCCATCTCGAATACACACCCGATCCCGAATACCAACCCGGTTTCCTATGGCTCACTAACCAGTCTAGCCGCGCGGTTTCTTCAGTTTCAGCTTTTGAATTTGTAAATTAATTATTGGACACTCATCTTTTTCCGGTAGGAATAGAGTCTAAGCTATCGTAATTATTTCTCTGGTAAGCGATTACTAAAACTCTTCTTCGTCAGTGTGTAACACTCACAGATGGATCAATTTGGATTTATTCTTATTGTTGTGAGAAATGATATGCATTGATTTGTTAATAAAAGAATCTGATCTACTCATCTCGAATACAAACTCGGTCCGAAGGACGCAAGTTTAATTAGTAGCCTGGGTTTGTATTCGGTATTTTACGGTACTTTATATTTTATTTTACGTTGGCAAATAATGACTCTCTGGGGAAACGGAAATTAATTGACGTAATTCTCCTTTTATATTTCTAGCAACACAACATGTACGCCTTCCGCTATTGGTTTTGTGAACTTTTATGCTTCGTAAACATTATTTTCCAAATGTATATGATGGATTGGTTCTTCCAAGGCGATTTCATGACATACGGTCCAAATGCACTTCTCACTGCAGGAGATGAAGACCAGGAGACCCGATACGATCACATGGTTTATGTGTTTCCTCGTGTCACTAAGTGCACTTTCCGAAAGTACGTTTATTTCACACCCGACTCAATTTTATCTAATAACTTGATAACTTGAATTAAGAAACGAACTATAATTCATTTTTTTCTTTTCAGATTCGGTCCGACCGCTACGATTGAGAAACATGACGCTATTTGCATTCTACCCTTAAATATTGTCAATGAGAAGACTTACATATTCCTATGGTTTTGGTTCATCATTTTAGCAGTCTTGACCGGACTCGTTTGTGTATTCCGGATTTTAGTGATTGCCTGTCCATCACTACGACCACGTCTTATGCATGCAAGGAACAGAATGGTTCCTTCCGATGCAGTTGATTCCGTCTCAAGGAAAGTTAAAGTAGGAGATTGGTGGGTTTTGTACATGTTGGGATTAAACATTGATCCACAGATTTATAGGGATGTAATAGCAGAATTTGCCAAGAAAAATGATACAGCTCATTCAAACAATCCAAAGTTAGCATAGGTTCACTTAATTTAAACTTTGCATGAAACAGACAGAATTTAATCAATTCGGATTCGGAGATCGTAAGAAATTTCAGGCACCTCCGAACACGATGAGAGATGACTTTTAAAATCCTTAAACTATTTTATGTTATAAGCATTATTGATAGCACAAGACTAGTAGGCTAGAATACTAGGATTGCAGATCTGAAACCGTACGTATGAAATTGTCCGAGAGAGGGTTCTCCGGCTTATATTTTCTGGTACATGAAGGGGTAGGGGTAATATCGGAATCTCAAGACTCAATTTTATTGGTTGGGTTTTTTAAGTATTCATTCATTGAATCACTGCAGTTGAATTACAAGAATATGATGAATACTCTACCATTTCAAGCCCACCATATTTATTAGTAAACCAATCAACCAATGCTGAGTCAAATATACTCTATTTGAGATTAAATTATGACTCAGCCAGCTCCGACAACGTTCCGTTAATTGAGTCGTGACCTAGATAATGATGGAAATTGTCTTTTGTTCAATAATTCTATTTTCGTTTCAAGTGAGTAGTTGACACATTTTCCGTGTCTGTAAGTGAAAAGTAATCTCAATCTCGGACTTTAAGGTTAACTTGTTCGTTGACACTATTTAATCATACATAAGTGTAGTTAGTATGTATGTGTTAGTACAACAAAGCGATTACCAACCAGGAAGTGTATTTAAAGCACAAACGATAATAAAATGAATTAATATTACATAATTGTTCATCTATTTTCGCACGTTGTAATTAGAAAATTAGAGATGTAGTTTGAAAAGTTAGTTAATGTCAAACTAATTAAGTGAAACTGATTGATCTTGTTATTACAGTTTGTTGTTATTTCGTGCCTCGAGAGCTTTCATATCATTGACTTGTACAACTAAATACGTTCTATCCAAAGTTGGCAACTATAATCCTACAGTGAAATAAGTATAAGTAAATGATGAATGTCTATGCAATAGTACAGTATATTTAACCGCAACACAGACTTCACCATTAAGATAGTTTTGGAATTCAACTAAAGCACATCATCATCATTTCAACGAAAGTGTTCCCGTGATAGGATTTTTTCCAGACTGCATTTTTTGGAATACCCGTCTGACGTTATGAACGTTATTGTGATGGCTGTTCTTAATTATACGCCAGGAGGCACGTCCTTCAATACCGCCACTGAACTACCGTAAAGTGATCTCCCTTGTTAAATGTGGATCTACACCCCTCAGAATTTATATTAATAGTAGTAGCCACAGTTTTTTTTCTTTCCCTTCGGGAATTCATGTATAGAAAAATGCACTTTTGGGAAACATTTTCACATAAATTGTGAATCTTCCTTAAATCCTATCAAACTTTGTACCGTGTTACTTGACATGACCATGTCGATCTATAGCATTTTAGTCCATGCATGCATTTATTAAGTAAAGTAATAAAAAAAAGTTAACAGGGTTTACAGATACAAATAAAACACTTACGATGAATGTACATATCTTATGGATAGACGGAACCATGTAATGTGAATATGTGAGTTTCCATTATCAAAAAGGCAATGAATAAAAAGCTCGGTTATTTTAAGTACTATGATCTGGTTTTGTTCGCAAATTATTTCTCCTGACTAGGGAATTTAACTTTTGCTAATTTTGGAAGCACATGCACGGGCAGTAGCACAGCTCAGCTGAGAGTTAGACAGACAGGCGGGCGAGGAAGGAAATGAACTAAAACACTGGTTCAAAACCTTATACACTTTGTAATAAGGAGCTAGTTTTAGCTAATGCTAGTATTTAGAAGAAGTTAGGGTGTTCTAAAATGAAGAGACCCCCAGATACCCGGATCGGGTATTTCTTAACACCCAGTGAAAAGACATGTCCGGAGACCCGGGAAATCTGTCGACTAGTCCTTCAGTAGTGCTTGGAGGGAGTCGGAGCTCCTATTAGACACGATTTCTTAACCATCTTATTCCTAGTTTACATTACTCGAAAAAAAGTTTGTTGTGCCTTCTGTGTTCATCTTTCTTGCCTTTCTACTACAACCTGCCTGCCAATTTGCCAAACCATGTGCCATATGTGTGCCATGTCTTCTTACGCTTACAACAAACAAATATTATGCTCACCGATTATTACTCTCATCCCTTCACTCTTTCTTTCTCGACAAGAATTTTATACGTAAAAATTGCCCTAATTCTTCCAATGTGTAAGTAGTAACATAATTGAAAACATCATGTTATTATTATACGTAGACGTCTAAGGTCTAAAGATGAAAGGATCAAGATTCCATATCAGATGCCAAGAATAAGAAGTTCACTGCCCTCAAACATGATTTGTGTGTTCAATTTACATTCTTACAAAATTGAAAAAACGACAAACTTTGATTATTGAACTGAGCAAAGTTGAAATGATTCGTGAAGTTACAATATTGGATTAGTACGGGCGGCTTACGAAAATGACACTTTAATTATCGACCGTGCAAAGTTTTAAAATGACACATGATGTTAACTGGGTTGATAAAGCCGGTCGGGCTTGATTTTGGTGGAAATGAGGTGAAAGCATATTATATGAAAAGAGATAGAAAGCGCCGGGTTAATTTCGTGGCGAAGAGTCAGGATGTGAATGGTTGTGACAATGTTGGATATTTTTCGTGGATTGAAGAACTTAGTGAAGGTCAGTCATGTAAGGATCGACAGTACAATTTTTCGCCTTCACTATTCGTTGACCGTGATGATTTGTGAGTTAATTAATAATTTGGCAAATTATTAGTTACCCTAAGTCTTCTAATCACCGTGTCGCCTGAGCCGTTAATTAAAGTGGGGCGTTAAAGAGGAAACGCTAAGCCCAAGTCCATACGACCGAGGTGAATTTGTAGTAGCCAAGTGGCCCAAAACAACTTTAGTATTGGTGAAAGCTGCAAAACCTCGCCAGGGCATGCGGAGCTCAACAAAGCTTAAAGTATAAAGGTCCCGAGACAACATATGGATCGAGTGTGGTGTCATTCTAAAGAGAAAGGTCATAGTGAGTCTGTGTACCAAGTTCCAGTTCACTTCAACTTATTTGACATCTAGAGGTCACAGAGTTTTGTTTTGAAGTTTTCAGCAAATAATTTAGATGACCTCTGCAATTTGCATATTAGATTATCACAGTGAGCTGAAACTTGGTTCGTGAACTCAACTTCGCCTTCTTCAAATCCAAACACACTTGATTTAGGTATTGGATATCTCCATTGGCCGCCCACTGTTGTCTCCTGACTTTCGCCAGTACAAAAGTCGTTTTGAGTCGCAAATGCAACAACAAATCTAGTATTCGTCAGAATAATGGATGGGACAAATCAGAAAGCCTGAAATGATTATATATTGACATGCCGGCACCTAAGTCTTAATTAACGCCACAGGACGGGCAATATCGGAGATCTACCGGTATTAGAAGATTTACGGCGCTGACAAGATTGTCTTAAACAATAATTTACTCTATTGTCTGGAATTTCTACCAGTACTGGCTTTTTCCCTGATTGTTACAACAAGACAATACGTGGGGAACCCAATCGATTGCATTCACACGAAAGATATCCCCGAAGATGTTCTCAATACTTATTGTTGGATAATGCACACTTACCTGGTGAAAAGTGCCTTTCTAAAAAAAGTAGGGAAAGATGTTCCGCATTTTGGAGTAGACAGACATACAGATGACTCAGAACTCAAAGTGTACAAGTACTACCAGTGGGTTTGCTTTTGTCTCTTCTTTCAGGTACGTATAATCGTATAAAGTTGAGAGACAATAAAATTATGAGTGATTATCAACAAATTCATCCATGAGTGTCTTCGGAACAAATTATTAGACATGGCGCTGTCCCTATCTAACACCAATAAATCTTGCTTCCAATCCAATGCTGGAAGCTGTTGCCAAACAAGCACAGTCTAAACTGAAAATTCCTTACTTTTTTATGTACTCAATTGGTGCAATTTGATATTTAATGCTTCTAAATGTACTGCCGGTCTTGGACAATTCGATAGAAGGAAAGCTATTTTCTGTCTACAGCATGCAGCAGTCCCTGTCTCAACAGTACGGGATTGGTGCTCATATAATAGCTATGCTAGAGTACTTTGCTCTAACCATACTGTTTCTTTATTGAAGAGACTCAATTTCTTCTTTTACTATATAGGAAAACCTCATACTACTCACCACACTATGCTTAGATTTGGATAGTAGCAAAGAGCTCGGAGAAAGTCGGGAAAGTAAGCTTTCCCCGCTTTCTTCTCTGCAACCCTAAGATATCTAACAAGGGGTTCATTGTCAAGAACACCCTTAATGAGAATGAGACTAATGAGACTGTATAGGTAATTACTAATCCCCGCCTTCTAAACAAAATTTTGTACTCTTGTAAGATCAGTTAACGTAGCTTGCAAATATAGAGTGAATTCGGAAAGTAAAAATTACACATGAAGTGGTTTGTACATTTTTCTAAGCGTCTATGTTAGAATTAAGATCAGATATAAAGAGTTTTGATTTTTACGTCACTCCGTTCCTATCCGTTACGATCTTTCGGAACGAAAGACGTTTAAAAGCAAATCGGCCTGTTATAATCTGGCCATACTTTACTCAAGACCACTACGTAGCTGCTGTAACCTTAAAATGTGTGATTCCTATCACTAATAAGTTCTTGAAAACTTCACCGTAATATATCATCACAAGCATCTGACATTTATTGGGTATCACGATTACGTCTGTAATAAAATCAACCGCCGCACTTCTCATACGAGTTGGAGTTGGAATCTTACGGAAAACTTAAATAAACTTCCAATATGCGCCTTGACATTGCGGGAGGGAAACTACTCCGAAATCATAACTTTAAACCGTAATACGACTTTGTTGTAGTATGACCTACCAAACCCGACGAAACCATTAGACAAATACCAATGACTTCTGTCAGAAGGCATCGCAATAGATTTTCCACTAGTCTTAGAAAAACGAGTAATACATTTCCATTTTGCTTGCTTAGGAATGAGAATGACACCCTTCCTTCTCTCTTCCATGAGGAAGAAACTTCACATTGTCCAAATATGACAGATGTAAATCAAATTACAGTGAGTCTAATTGTCCTACCTACCACATTGCTGAGACACCCCGATCCTGAATTGTCCCTTCCCTTCCGGTCTTATGTACCATAGTAAGCCCTGTAATTGTAATGGTCACCACCTGTCACAATCCGAGCATTCTTTATTATCGTCATAAAGCTGCACATCTGAAACAGTTCAGTTTAATAACCAAATTGATTTCCATTGGATTAAATACAACGCACGAGACCACATTCTTGTTACCTGTAACCCTGTTGCCTTGAACAGAGATAATATGAAGTTTTTCCTTATCTTGCATTTCAAATTATTTTGTATTCCGTGGATTTATTTACTGCAACTGCAGCCAATAAATATATGTTGAGTTTTGTTTTGTTTGTTTTGACCTTAGACACTTTTTAGATAATTTTCAGGCTGTGGATTTTGGCTTCGTTATTGAAAGCACGAAAATTAACTTACCGCTTTGAGAAGATTGCATGAATTTTGTCGTCCGAAAAAGGATTCGAAAGTTTGACCTCAACTGAGGTCAAATTAAATTAAATGCATTGCGGAGGTAGGAGTGAGGGGAAAGCGGGAAGAAGAGTCGAGTCTGGTCACTTTCATCGGCTCGACTCTTATTCTCCCCTCTTTCCCTTCACTCCTATCTCCGCAATACACCTAATTTAATTTGACATGTGTGCGGTTGAGGTCAAATTTTCGAATTTCTTTTCGGACCACAGAATTCATGCGATTTTCTTCTCAAAATGGGTTTAATTTTTGTACTCCCAATAACGAAGCCGAAATCCACAGCCTAAAAATTCTCTAAAAAGTGTCTAAGGTCCTTGAGACATTTTTATACGACTATGTTATGTTTATAATAAAGTAGGCTAATACAATGAAACCATTCCCAAACGACCGGATTCGGTTGTTACAATAACCGATCTTCTTCGTAGGTGTTCGCATCGTAGTTGCAGGTTTCACTGTCATGTCTTTTCCGTAAGCCTTGAACAATTCGTCTGTCCATGCAATGAGAAATGAGGGACGTCAGATTCTCGTCAGAACTCAGTCAGAATTCGTTGCACGGCTATCCGGGCGCTGTACGAATCCAAAAGACACTTTCGTTTCAACGCACGAGAAGTGCAATGAATGCAATAGAACTGATATGGGGATATGTGTTGCGTTGCGGCTGATGGAGTTCAAGTTTTTGAACTTTCTCCTTCTCCCGTAGTTTCGAAAATGATCGTTAAGAAAATTATTCATAGTATTTGTATAATGAAGAAATTCGAATGATATACTTTGATTGATTTCCTTCAATATGTGCATTTGAATGTGATAAAAAACGCAAATTCAACAAGTGAAATTAATTCATTTGAAATCCGTTTTTCTATTCCGTGTAGCTAATGAAGAAAGACCGGTCTGTAGAATTCCTGTTTTGATGCATTTTTAAAATATTTATTATGTTAAAAATATACAATTTCTTTTCTTTATGGAAATCCCTATTTTTAAACCAAAACCTAAACCACTTTCTAAATGCTAGCAAAATACAAAATTCCATTTAATTCAAGATTCAAGATTCAAGATTTTTTATTCACAAGCAAAAGCACAACATTCCTCACAACAATAGGAATAAAT
>JAQFYE010004792.1:0-12851 GCA_034694305.1 Protaphorura glebata
ATCACCGCACATTCCTTACGACCAAAAAGTAGATACCAATCGGATTTTTTATATGCCGTAACTATGGACCTAAAGATTCTACCTCGAAAAGTCTGACCGTTTGACCGCTGCCCGTTTGCATACTTGTACGTATGACTGCGTTGATAAAGCACACAAATAAAGAAACAAACAACAGCACAGTTTGGGTCAGCCTTAGCCCGACCCAAACTGGAAATGTAAGAACCAATTTCACTTCGTGAGATCAAAAGGAATCCGTCACGAAGTGTATTTGGCCCTTGTATCTCCGGCGGACAGTCTTATATATTGGAGTATATCCTTCACAAAAGTAGTTCAGGAGGTTTATCTAAAGTGCAGCCAAATCCAACCGTCTACTTCTTTCTTTATAGCGACTGATTGTGAGTATAGTGTTCTTTGAATTGAATGCACTCAGAAACTCATGTCTTATAATTCAGTCCTTAGGTAATTGACCATTGTTTTTGGATGTTGCGATGAATAAATAAATAAATAAATTGAATTTGACCGCATTTTTATACGTTGTAGCCATTGACCTCTTGAATAACTTTTTTGAAGGTCCTAAACAATTCGGCAGTTGGACATACACCGGGTCCGGGTCAAGTGGGAAAGCGAACCCGCCTTACGCCAGACTTATTCTCTGTAGGGTAATTACACGATGATACGTGACCCTTCACAGACAATTGTCAATTACTGAGTATTCTGTGTTATTTCAATAGATTATTTTCAAATAAATTCAAATATATTGAAGACGCTTACATAATTTATTTAAAGGAGATATCTTTGACACATTGCTGTGAGAGTAACAAGAATAAATATTGTCGTTCTCGTTGCCTTTGTTGTTTGCAGTAGCGATTCCGAACCATTACAGTAGCTTTCCCTATAAAGAAACAGATGAATAACACAAAAAAAATTAGAACATTCAATAATCGTGCATATGTATTATAAGGTTGAGTTAAATCAAAGCCCGTCGAGATTTTGAATGTGTATTTTATTCTAATTTGAGAACTTCCGTCCCTATTAGGTAAGCTCATATTGTCCAAACAAAAAATTTAAGGAGGATTTTCAACAGTGTCCAGCAAAAAGTGGTTCAATTCTTGCAGCAGGCTGAATGTTTTGGTTGTACCAGTAATGCTTAGTGATGACCAGAAGATGTCATTAATTGGGGAAACGTCATTAGTTAGTAACTTGAATGAATGTGCTTACATGCATTGACAGTAGTGGACATGGACACCGTAACCGTGGCCATGAGTTTGGGAACTGCAATATGGTGCCATCGGAATTTGGCCGACTTCATTCGGAAAACCACATCCACGGTTTACAATCGTCAGTCTCTGGTCTAATTAAATAAAAACCTCTTGATTGATTCTGTAATAAATGCAGACAAGAAGTCGAATGACCGATATAGCGGTCACTGCAAAGGTCAAAGTATTCGAACCTTGTATCACTGTTTTAGTGCAAGTAGTGGCCTTCATATTTCTATGTCCTTCGAGCCGTGGAAGTTCCCCACAATTCTTCTTTAAAATATTTGCATCCGATGTCCTAAAAAAGTCGTCATCAGCACAGATACTGTTAACCAAACTACTGCAAGCCCAACATTCCAACCCGGGAGTGCTAGTTACGATTTCTGAAAGTGGTCATAATGTATCCAAATGTTCATACAGGGTGTTTCAGAATTGCATTGCCTACGTCACACATTTCAAAGCACAGCACAGCCGAGCCCAAGCATTGGAATACAAGGAAATTCAAGATATACATTTTGAGGAGAATCGTGCAGCAAAAATCTTGTCGACTCTGCGCTGTGACCGCGCAATTCTTTTTACATAAGGCAAAATGTCGGAATCGATTCTGTGAAATGTTTGTATGACACTGTATCCCGAAAACTTCTACATTGGACTTGGGCTGTGCAAAGTGTGGAACCGGAGGTTATGAACCACCTTATGTAAAATGTGAAACAAAAATATTACCGGTCAGAGTAAGTAGAGCAGTAATAAAGATCACCAGTATTTTAGAAATGTACATTCCACTATCCGAGAACTCTTTCAGTCCTTGATGATTCCAGACCAAAATTAATGAAAATCCAGTCACAATTCTTAATTCAAATATTCAGATTATTACACTAAATCAAATTATGTCTGCACGGCGCTGTGAAATAGAAAATGAAATAAAAGATTATTAAAAATTTATATTCTAAGGCTAGACAGTACGGGGATGCACACGAACCGAATGTGGAAGTGGATTCATTGTTCTGTTTTGATTATGACGCAACTATGAGTACAAAAGTAGAACACATGGTGATGCATTATTTTGGAATGTGACACTATTACGTACTCCGTCAATATTTAAACTACCCTTAATATTTGAAAGCACTAAAGATAGGATTTTGTGATTTTGCACTTAGCACTTGTAGTTGCATTGCAACTCGCAATCATTCCTCTGAATATCATTTCAATTAATTTAATTGCAAAACACTAAACACGCAAGTTCACTTTACGTCCATGTGTACAACACCAGACAAGCCTGCAGTTACCATTTTTCTATAAATAATAGAAAACAAAACAAATACATACACAAAAAAAAAGGACATTTTTACTTATTTCTTCTACCGCATTACAGCAGTAGAGCAAAACTATCGGAGATAAACCCTTTAAAAATATTCACTATGCAGTCGGAGGAAATCGAACTCTCCATAATGTGAAAGCTACAAGATGCTGACATATGTATTTATTTTCTATTCTTAATTGGCAAGGACTTTTCGGCTGACGTTTTGTGGCATTCACTCACAGGGTATATTCAAAATAAGAAAATACAAAATCTAAAGGTTTTACGATTTCTATTGCATTCTTGTTATGTGGCATTATACTGCATCGACTTAGATATAAGCGCCTGTTCCATACAACAGTAGGTTAGTCATTTTGTATAATTAATTTCATTTATTGCGGTCAAGTATTTCAGCTCACGCTGTTGTCAAGTGAAGACCTGAACGTTTTGTACTTTTGATCTCATCCACTAATTACAGAGCCGAGAAATTTCAGATTTTTAAAGTACTCGAGCCACTTTCTACGGGACTGAAATTTTCCAAAACCCTCCTGCATTTCTTTTATTTGGATAGTGATAGTATGACCTAACCTAGTAGAGAAGTTGCCAAATTAATTGATTCTCTTTATCATTTGAAATCAACGAATTTTGTAAAATTCACACATAGTTTGGATATATCAACACTGCGGTAATAATTTAGAGTTCAAATGCTGGAAACTTGGGTGCTGAGCTAGATCCGAAATCCGATAACATGTACACGACACCAGCGAGTCCCTCAAAAAGAGACAAAGGTCTGTCAGGGGTTCGATTCGCTTTCGTTCCATAATCAAAACACCATTCTGCCATCAGGTAGGCTTGCTTCAAATATTTTGCTTCCTAAAAATAAAATTACTTTATTAGTAACCTGGCAAAAAAAAATACGCATAACCCAAATAATGTGTTTTTTTTCGAATTTATTCGAATTTTATGACTACAGTTGCACACCAGTGTTATTGACACTAGTACTACAAATCATTAGAGAAAAATGGAGAAAACAACATACGGAATCCCACATATGTGGACGACAAATATTTTCTACGCGTTCGTTAAAGTGCGACTCTGAAGCGAACAAATTATAACTATGTAACCACGTTGCTGATAAAAAATCTGAGATAATATAATATAATCGACCCGTGACCTCTGATGTGTACGATTTCGTACCTTCGTGTAAGTGTAGATGGCCATGAGTCCGTAGGCATTTCCAGCCACACCATGACACAGTCCGTAGCCTTTTCTCAGAAATCCTTTGTCCCAAATGACGCCCGCAGAATTCCTGGCGGCGTTCAAATAACGTTCATCCTTGAATACCTGAAACCAAATGCAAGTATATTACTGACAAAACTAAAACGAAAGAAAGCGGCAAGAGAATTCAAGATCCTTACCTTATGAGCTTCAATGAAAACATAAATGGCACCAGGAGCACCATGACACCAATGAATTAGAGAATCATTCTGCGAGTTCAAAGAAGATGGAGTATTTCCTGATGGAAAACGTTGGGTAAGCATCCAGTCAATTGTTTTTCGCACCAAGGCCAATCCAACGGAAGTCAAACTCTGGCTCTGTGTTGGAAATAACGTGTGAAATAACACTCCGGCCTCAAATCTACGGGAATACGGAATACCTTACGTATACTGTAGGCAGTATCTATTCACCCCGTTAATTCTTGTCGGAGCGGGTAAAGCATGTATCTCAATCTCAATACTTGGTGTTAAAATTTAAGTTAAGTTACTGGTATGGTCATGTAAACCCCTAGCTCTTAAATTCTTGGCTCATAGCTTGAACTGATATCAACGACGTGACTCTTATCTAAATGAATTACTCTAGAAGCCCGATTAACCCAGCTAATTAGACCAATATCTCTGAAGAACTATACGGTGCGAGTGTGGGAGCACTCAACCATAGAAACTGGGAAGTGGGTAAACCAGGAATCGAACCCAAGACCTGATGATATGAAGCATGAAACTCATCCAAAATTCATATAAAAATTACACCCACCTTCAACAGAATGTAGACAATTCCCAAAATCCCATGGGCTGCTCCGAAATAACATTTATCATGCCATTCATAGTATAAATACTCTCGTCTAGACCTTTGACCTTCCATCACAATATAATTCGCCATCTAAAACAAAGGAATAATAGAATTAGAATGAAAGGTAAAATATTTCTAAGTCGTGCAATAAAATTTAGGCCAGCCGAAAACTCACCTTTGCAATCAAATTGGAATCAATGAGTGGTTCCGGACAATTGGCATTGATGAAAAGTAGCGAGAACAAGTAGCCAGCTCGTCCGTAAAGAATTTCATTTGCTGCCGATGGATCTTCTGATTTGATTGTTTCCTCTCCATAAGTGACGAGCCTATCAAAAATAAAACTTATTGGCGTGAAAACCGGTTCAATACGACATTATTTAATGTGGATAAATTGAAAGTTTGCAAGAAGCTACTAACTACTATTTTCAGGCGTACTCTGGGCCCAAAATTTGAAAAAAGTAAAATTCGACAACGTTTTGTTTAGCGAGTTAAAGAGATACCGCACAAGTGCATAGGACGAGTCCCTCTGTCAGAATTTACTCCATTTTTGATATAATATAGCCCTTGACCTCCTAAACAACTTTTGTGATGGTCATACCCATAAAAGTCTTACTGCGAATTAACACAGGGTACACGTGCCAGGCGTGGTACATGCCCCCTGTATATTTCTATCGGCTTATCCGCGGCACTTTTGTTAGTAGGGCAGAACCTTCACAAAAGTTATTCAGGAGGTCGAGGGCTACAACATATCAAGTAAAGCAAATTCTGGCAGGCTGTACTCTCCCTATGCGCCTTGTACGGTATTCTTAGCTGTCTAACGCCCACGTATCGGATAACCCAGATACTTATTTAAAAACTGCTAACTGCGAGTCCAGAAATGTAAATAAAAAAAATTACTTCTCCAAAAGTTTGCGTTTCAAATCTGTATGTCCAAGTTTGTCGTAGAGGACAATAGCAAGGGCTAGAGTGCCAGCATCACCTCCTAAGAATGACATTCTGCTCAACCTTAATGATGGCAAAGCTGTCTCAATTAGAATCAATGCCGTCTGCAAATTAAGAGAATTTCAGATTATTACCCGTTGCTAATTTCGGATTAAATTATTTCCCTCCACGACATCTCAACTTAATGAGATATCCTGTGATGTGAATATCTGATCCGATGTTTATAAAGTATCAGCAAGTATGAGTGGGTCAATAAAAAAGAATTCGATAAGCTTGATGCGAAATCTTACATTACGATACTCGTCCCCCTTCTCTGCATCTGCGGACAAAGTAGCGAGACGCCAGTACATGAGCGCAATGCCAGTACTTCCCGTGTACACTGATGAATCCTCACGATCCCGTTCAATTAACAGTTTCGACTCAAGTACTGCCAGCCAACGAACTCCACTTTCGCGAATCCTCTCTTGAAACTCTGGTTCATTTTGTACGAGCTGGAACGAAAAACAAAGAATGAAAGGAATGAAAAAATGAAATAATACATAAAACTAAAAAATCTGTACCTTTTTTGCTCAGTATATCCGATAATCGACAAAATTTTGTGCGATTTCATTCGGCTAACGAGTAAAACCTTATTATGTATGATCGAAAAATCGAAACTGGTCTAAATTTTCCACCGATTCATAAATTCCGAATTCCTTCCTGTCAACGTAACGACTACGTGTAGTGCGTAGTCTGTTCCCGTGGCTTAAAGAACACGTATGTGAAATCGGTCTGACTGTTGAATAAATCAATCAATCAAACGTAGCATTCTTGTACGCTAAAACGAAGTAACAACTGTGCAGTGTGGACGGTAAAAAGTTTTTAATACCGTAAAACGTCAAATAAAGACCGGTCTCCAATAGAACCCGGTCTCTTATTAAGTCCTACTTCCAAGATCAGTCGATACCTCCGTAAGGCTGCATGGAAAAACAGTCGAGACAAAACACCAATTTAAAGTTTAACTGTTAAAAAAGTTTAACGGTACTTAATTCTACTACAACTGTTTGCATCCGATTCGACTGACTATTCCAAAAACTAACTATTTCACTGGAGACTGAACAACTCGAAACTGGAAAACCGAACTAACTGCTGAGTGCTGAAATAAAAACACCCCTCCTAATGGTATTTTTACAGTCTTTTTATTATTTGGAACAAATTAGCTCGAATCAGTTAGGTTATAATTGAATCCAAGGTGTATGACAACAATGAATGAATAATAATGATTTGAATGTGTGTGACGTGTTGGGTGTGAACTTTTTTTTTTCATTTCATTTTGTGTTTAAAGACAAATACGTAACGTACGTACAATCCAACGAACCTTCTGTAGATTAATTAATAATTAATTAATTAATTTGTAGTAGTGTATAATATACATTACACAATAAATGCATTGATAATTAATTAAATGGTGTTCTGCCCACTTCATGCAGTGTAGTAAATTAACATAACTCAAACTCAACTCAACTCCGATGATACAAATTTGTTACGTGGTAAAACAACATGACAAATTGACAAGAATTAATTAATTAATTTTTTTTAATGTGTATGTGTCGTGTGAACAAGCTACTACATTCAATTTCAATTATTTATTTTTGTCGTGCCATTTCTTTTGAGCTAATGAGCTACTATCATCGGGGGTCTCTCAACTTATTTCAATTCATTTCTTTCCCATGTTGATTTTTACAAACGCCACTACGAATAGAATTAATAATTAATTAATTACATGGTAGTTGGTTACCATTTACAATTATAATTCCAAGAAACATTTAAACTTTTTTTTTTAAATTTTTAATCACGAAACCTTTTTTTATATGTATGTTTTCTTTACACTGGAATCTGGAATTCAATTTTAGCTGCTGTCAATTAATATTAATATTTTAAGTTACATCCCCCATTAGACGGATGGAAATTTTTTGATTTTGGTTCAATAATTGTAAATGTAGTACGGAAATTATCATTTTAATTATATGTATGTATTATGTATATATGTTAACGCCAATTTCTGAATTGTTCTTCATGGTTTTGGATATTTTCTCTTGGCGACTCCAAAATTAGATGATGGCCTTTGACTAATTCTCTCCACCTTCTGCAGCTTCTTCTCCATCATTTTGTGTGTCAGACGTCCAAAGTGTCAAATTGTCACGTAGAAGTTGCATGATGAGAGTTGAGTCTTTGTATGAATCTTCATTCAAAGTATCCAACTCAGCAATGGCTTCATCAAATGCTTGTTTAGCCAATTGACAGGCTTTCTCCGGACTATTCAAAATCTCATAATAGAAGACGGAGAAATTGAGTGCCAATCCAAGTCGGATTGGATGAGTTGGAGCCATTTTAGTTTTACTGATTTCAAATGCTTCTTGGTAAGCTTTTTGACTCTCTTCAAGGACAGTATTCCTTGAGTCCCCGATTGCAACTTCAGCCAAATAACGATAATAGTCTCCTTTCATTTTGAGATAAAATACTTTGGACTCAGCATTGGAGGCTTTTGGGATGAGGAATTTATCCAATAAATTTAATACTTCATTGCAAATCTCTCTCAATTCAGTTTCAACTTTCTCACGGTATTCTTTTGCCATTTGTTGTTTTCTCTCAGACCCTTCAGTTTTTTGTTCAATGGATGAAATGACTCTCCAGGAGGAACGACGTGCTCCAACCACATTCTTGTAAGCCACGGACAATAAATTCCGCTCTTCATTCGTCAATTCAGCTGAGGTCTCAGTCACGGATTTCATGGAAGCTGCCATGTCGTCGTAGCGCTCCGCTTGTTCAGCAAGCTTTGCACGTTGTACAAGTTCATCCTTCTCAACTGCCATTTTATTTCACTCTGTGGTCCTCGAACTCAAATTCAAGTCAACGGTTCTTTTCACGTAAAATTGAAGCAAGGTTTTCTTCAAATCGTCAGGAAGGCTTAGAAATTCTGTAAACAAAAAATTTCATTAATCACAATCAATAGCTTCAAACGTTTCTGAATAAAATTATAACGCACTCCTACTCCCACTACCATTACTTCAAGGAAGGAGACAATGGGGTGTTTGACGAATATCGACTATTTGGATTTTAAAATCTAAATCGAGCTAAACTCAATGAATTCACCTCGGAAGTATATTAACATTTAACAAGAAATTACGATTATTGTGGAAGTTTAGAGTTTAGACAATCCATTTATCCATTTAAAACCTTATAAACTCATAACTCAAACTTATAAAACTCAGATTTCTAAGAGTCCATGTACTTTCACTTTACTTTTACTTTCACTCTTATGGAGAAAGCAAAGAATGCGACTGATCTGGAGACACATTTTGCAAATAAAAAAACATAAAACCCCGACCATTCTAAATTCTACAGTATATGAAGTTTTTGCAGAGAAAGTGAAAATACTTCTGACTTCTGACAACAGTAAAGCCCATCCGGATGTTTACTAATGAAGGACTTTATCACATGAATTCTTAAAAACCTGCAGGAATTGTTAAAATTCACTTAATTTTTAACGTTTTTTATCGTATCACAATCACTTCTCAAATATATGACCTAATTTACTACTGTGAATTAAATCGAATCGAATGTACCACTACCTCAAATCAGAAGAACGCAACGAAGGAACAACAAGAAATTAATTACAAATCAAAAATAATGTTGGCTCCAGTCAAGCCGAAGAAATCTTACTAGGCAGAAATATGCAGTAAAATATTTGATAAATAACTGTAAGAGGAAAAAGAAGGGAAATCTGAGCCTGACTCATCGTCTTCGTCATGTACTCGTCATGACGGAATCGGGATAAAAATAGAAAACTATAGAACTGACGAATAAAATATTATGGATTATTTTATAATGCAATGAATAAAGCTGTGAACGTAGTCACTAAACTCCTTCAGAACTTAGGCAATAAGATAATTTGATTACCAATTATGAATTATGACATTTATTTAATGGTTAGTTAATAAAAATCAATCACGGACGCAATGCAATGTAGACCCGAAAACCAATTAATATTACTAATGACGAATATCACCAATTAATTACAAAACGGCTACACGCAATCAAAGTAGTGTAGTATTTTACAAATTGAAATCCTACACCTACACCTTATAACGGACTGTGACAAATTTGATTCGAAAGAAAATCGATTGACGGTTCACTGACTAATTAATCAGTTACAAAAGTATCAAAGGCGAATACTTAATTTGATTGAAAAACTTAACTCATTCATTCATCCCTACTTTCCCAAAATTATCATGACTGACCTCTGACAAATCCGATTTAACTCGACAACGAAAATCGATTGAACGATTCACTGACTAATTGATCAGTTACGAAAATATCTGCGGAGGAGTAATTAAATGAATTGATTTTTACACTACATGAATTGAAGTCCGACCTTTGATCCGCGTCGGTCCGTCCGGTCGTCAAGTGCAAGTGCACGCCTCTTTTTTCATTTATTACGCCGCTACTTAATTGGCTCTAACTGTGGGAGTAGTGAACGGTCAGAGATGACCTTGACCTCTGTGAACTCTGGATCGTACGGCGGAGAGGATGGGAGTTGACGGGAGTGGGAGTACTGACGAATTAATTAGTGGTGATTGATTTAATTGGACTTACCTTAGTTGCTGGGCTTGTTACGGCGGAGAAAGAGGTTTGGATTGAAAGTGTGGCGGGAGTGGGATGGTCGCGTTCAACCCGTGCCAGGCAACCACACCTAGTCCCCAACTTACCCCAAATAACCGCCCAGTTCCAGGAATTGATCACAGGCCGCGCCAATGCATTCCGCCCAAATCTCCAGAAAATAATAAGAAAACTGCCTCCGGGTTCTCTCGGTTTTCTATTCATATTATGCTAATTTCTGGATTTTCGCAATCTTTGGACGAAATTGGCCTAACCAAAAAGTATTAATTCCAGAAAGCCGCGCGGGTCTTTTTTGTAGCCGTCTTAATTGTATTACCGTAAATGACCGATTAAGTGCCAGGGCGTTTAATAAATTAACGTTTTGATACGGCGTTTATTAGAACCCGGCGTTTAATTAAAAAATGACATTTTTACCCGCGGCGTTTAATCGAACCCTCTATTGAAGCCCCGGCAGTTATTTGGTCATTTACGTTGATTTACGGAATATAATTTATGCTAAGTCCCGGAATTTCACGATTCCTGTAAATCGGCCTAATCAAAAAGAACCAACTCCAGAAACCACTCGCGAGTTTTGGGGATCTGCATTGTATTATAATTTACTATTGTAATTGTTAAAATTTCACGATTCTTGGAATTCGGCCTAACCAAAAAGAATTAGCTCCAGAAAACGCTCGCCGGTTTTTTATATCCGTATTGTATTATAATTATTCTTATTCTGCTAATCTAATTCATGGAATTTTACGAATATTGGAAATCGGATTAACCATCATTCCGGGATCCGTATTGTCTTATATAATTATTATGCTAATTCTAGGAATTTCACGACTTTTTGAAATCGGCATAACCAAAAATAATTTGCTCCAGAAAGCGCTCCAGGTCTTTCGGTATATATTATAATGTATTATAATTCTTATTATGCTAATTCCTGGAATTTCAGGATTTTTGGAAATCGGCCAAGAATTAGCTCCAAGAACATTTTAATGAAAGCGCCTGCTGTTGGCTTCCTGTACGATTGTGTTTTGGTAGGATTATTTCAGGATTGTATATAGGGCTAACCAATAATGCTAAGTTGCTAATGATTTTATTGCTCTTGAAAATTCTAAGATTAAAAGCATCTAAGGTATTGTGTATTGTATATTGATAATATTTACAATTATTATATTTCCTGGAATTTCACGATTTAAGCTCCAGAAAACGCTATAAGAATAAAAGCACCTTCGGTATTCGTATCAGTAATATATTTGTTAAAAAATTTACGAATTCGTGGAATTCCAGGCTACTTTGAAAATTCGTGTAACCAACTAAAAATTGATTAGCACCGGAAAATTCTCAAGAAAGCCGCCACCTAGTCATCCTTTTCATAATGCTAATTTCAGGAATTTCGGAAATCGTCCCTTCAAAAATTTGAAGAATAGAAACTTCTCGCCAGACACGGAATACAATTTCAATCAGTTTTAGGATTTCCCAACAGCTCGAAGATCCACAGAAATACAGAATCCACACTGACATTTCTTAAAATAACACTAATGCATCTCGATTAGAATTTGCACAATTCCAAGTAAAACAATCAAATATCACGCTACATTAACTGCTAGAATTTAGCGATTCTTGGAAATGAATCCACACAGAAAATATTAAACTACACAAACACCGAAAATATCGTATCCACAGGCTTTCGCTACCTGTATCAGAGAATGAAGAAGTATCTAGATATTCTTCGGTATATTCACATCCGCACGTACTCGGTACTATTTAGGTACTATATTCTTACGTTAATTAATCTCGAGCTTGAGAAATCCACCGAAGATAATTTCCAGAATTCGCTAACTCGCGATGATTGGAAAGAAATAACCTAAGCGAACCGGATTCCTACCACCAGCCACCAAATACCTTTTAATCGACATAAACTGGAATTTAGGAATCTGTCGATGTTTCAAACGTCGATAATGGACAGATTAATAATATTAAAGGAATTACTTACCGAATCTTCTTTGCCGATGTATGGATTTGCGTAGTGACGTTCGCTGCCCATATTTTTCAGTAACTACAAAATTTTTGGGTACCTGTGTATGGCTGATGTCCGAACTTGGTGATCAGATGCTTGAAACAGTGAGAAGTAAGTTATTCAGAAAGTTCCTTTTCAGTTGATTGCCGAGTTGTGTATTTTCTTTATTTTTATCAGATGTCAAAAAATAATATTATTGTGGTGTTCGGTTCAACATTCCCGCCTCAAAGTCATTGAAGACTTGAACTCGTACAGGGTAGTTCATAACTATTTGGCTCACACTCTTAACGCAACACATGTAAGGAAAAGTGAGATATACAATCCTATGGAAATTGTACACCTGTTGATCGTACTGTCTCCACCATTCTCGAGATTTTGCGCATAATTTCCAATTTCTTAAAAATAAACAATGAAGTCCCTCTCACAGATTTTATTTTATAATTTCTTTGTTTATTTAATTTCACACGGTAAGGGTCAAGGGTCATAGGTTTGTAATCTTTCTTCATTTCTTAAAGAAATGGGGACACACTCGCAACTTGACTGCTTCACTTAATTAATCGGTCTGAATGTTGACAACAGTGAGAACTGATATTCTTGACCTTAATAACAGGATTTACTAACTAAT
>JAQFYE010004793.1:0-12851 GCA_034694305.1 Protaphorura glebata
AAAATCAAAATAATAAATTTTGAACCAAGGAAGTCTAGAATTTCTTTGGGCGGGGGCGCGTGGCGCACTTATTTGCAGCTGGTGAGTAGTACTTTCCAGTGGGACACTCGATTGTGTCAGGAATACACCCATCGCATCTCCCTCCTCTTGCTTCCCCTGGGGCTTTCTCAGGTTCTTTTGGTGGTGGGGGTGGGGCTTCTCGAATTTCTGGGGCCGGGGCCGGAACTGGAGCAGGGGCCGGCGCGGGGGCTGGCTCAGGTACTGTCTCTGGTTCAGGGGCTCTCATCTTCCGTGCCAAGTCATCATCCTCCAATGCATTGTTCACGTCCAGCAACTCTTCCGCCGCATCTTCTTCTATCAAATGTTCCAGGTCAATTTCAACTGAAATTTGTTACCAAAAAATTTTACCAACTTTTTTTTACAAAGTAAGCTTATACTTGTAATCAATCCCTAGAAAATGTAATTTATTTTTCAATTTGGCAAATAAGTCAAATATGACAAATTTATTTTAATTGCAAAGTATGAGCTCACCTTATATAAAAATAACGTTATAATTTTGACTTACAGGGTCGGCCGTGAGTGATGGACACGACGATGAGAAATACAGCCAAATATTTCAACATTTTGGAAGAAATAGAAATTAAATTGCAATTTTTTGTAGACTTGAATATTCAGGACAAGGGTAGAAGTGAGTGAGAAGAAATTATGTAGAAAAAGACGTAGAAAAGTGATTGCACATGTATTTTGGCAAGTGGCCAAGCCAGGCCAGGATGTATGTATTTTTCTAAATCAAAACATTTTTGCAATAAAAGTGCTTCAAATTCGCAGAATATAAAGAAAATTAAGAAAGAAAAAAAAAAACAATTCCACTTCCTGGTTCAAGAAATTCTACAAAAATCATAAACAATGTAGTCATGAAATACGTGTCGATATTAAAAATACCGTAAATAACGGATAAGTAGGACGGGCTTTCATTTAATGACGTAAACAAGTTAATTACGTCACGACTACTAGGGGCACCATCTGTAGGCGATATAATCTAATTTACTTATCCTCATTACATAAAAAAGCGGTGCGTTACATGACTACCTATGCTAAAATAAATTACAGGGAGATTAGTGTTAAATAATGTGTGCACTCCATTACATTAATTTCACTTTGCACTCTTGTCAACATTCGGACAACAGAATTTCAAAAATAGGAGTGCAGTGTTCCGACATGAAATCCGGGTACGGCGGCTGACTATAATTTAATTACATTGCATTGGATCGAATCCTTCTAAAAATAATCTGGATTGAACAATTTTAGATTTTAGAAGAGAAGAAAGAAGGAAAATACAAAATTAACCACGAGGACACACATGATCCGAATCCGGGAAAATAGGGCATCCGGGCATCACCCAATAATCCACGTTCTTCTTATTATGTTCTAATGTACAAAGTGGGATGTCTTGTTTAGATGTGATACAGGGTGAATAATATGTATGTCATCACTTGGACTTTTTATTTAGTTTAGATTTTTTTTCAAAAAGCATCTCTTGTTGTAAAACTATTAACTGTACATCTGTTGCAAAAATCAATTCGAAAGTTGACATACACATTTTCAAATTTCTGCATTGTTTTTGAGTTTTAACCTTAAATTTTGAGGGTGTCAACGCTGGGTCACATAACATAGTGACCACCCTGTAAATATGCGATTGTTTTCCTCGTGTTATTCTAAATGAAGTGATCCTACTATTACAGGTTTCAGTCTCTTGTTCACTTCTCAACACTCATTTTAATCTGAGTTGAGGAGATTGCGATAAGAAAACATACCCCAGATTTCTAAGTTTAACACTTACTTGTAATTCCATTACTTCATGGTGAAATCCACAAAAAACAAAACAATTTGAAAAATCATACAAAAAACGTACCTGCCCATAGTTTTTTTTGATTAAACAGGTTATGTCTATATAAAGTGCCTCTTTACGTACTACTAGGGGTACATCCAATTATTGATGTAGGTTTGTGTGTGTGCGTGCACATGAAAGATGTCGCTGGCAGAGTTGACTCACTTCACAGAACCTGAACTTCTCAAACGTCATGGTCTAGATCGATTAGTCGTAAGCATTGCAAACAGGATGAAATGGGCTAATACGGCCCACCCTTGCCTGACGAGTGGGAATAATTAGACCCACCCCTTTTACAGGATTCACCCACAAATTACGGGTTGGTCTAATTAGTACACTCTTTCAAAATGGAGCGAATTGGCCCACTTTACCATAACATTTTTGTATTTTCAAAGTGCAGCGTATCAGCGCACTTTACCGTCATATTTTATATTTTCAAAATATGGCGTATTAGCCTACCTTACCCTAATACTTTATATTTTCAAAATGGGATGTACTAGCCCACTCTACTCTAATATATATTTTTGAAATGGGGCGTATCTTACCCTAATGTTTTATATTTTGAAAATGGGGCATGTTAACCCACTTTACCCTAATATTTAAAATTTTCCAAATGGGGCGCATTATCCCACCTTACCTTAATACTTTGTGTTTTCAAAATGGGCCGTAATAGCCCACATTACTCTAATATTTTATATTTCAAAATGGGAAGTATTAGCCCACTATACCCTAACATTTTATATTTTCAAGGGCCTTACTAGCCCACCTTACCCTAATATTGCATATTTTCAAAATGGGCCGCACGAGCCCACCTTGCCCTAATATATGTATTATATTTTCAAAATTGGCCTTATTAGTCTACCTTACCCTAATATTTTATATTAAGTACAGGGCCCATTTCCATGCGCAGTTTGTTCCGCACCTGGTGGTATCATGTGTTTGATTTGCTGCAAGTCATGGTACTGTTCCGCCGAACATCAAGAGGGAGATTTGGACACTCATCAACTTAATTGTTCATCTCCGATAGAGGGTAAGCAAATTCAAGTTAGGTGCCAATTTGCCCCACCCCCTTATCTGACCCAGGAAGTGCCCATAAAATTGACGAATGGGGTAAATTGATACACATGTACCAAAATGGCGCAATGCAGCATACATTACCGTATTTTTACCCTAGTGCAAACAAATGATGCAATTGGGCGCCATTTCATTGCGTCACGTGATCTGGAGGCAGGAGAGCTGATACTGAATGAGACACCCGCTTTCTGGAGTCCGCGGGCGGAGAAAGGCGTCAATTCGTTGGTCTACTGTCTCAGTAAGATTAGTTCTAAAATTAATTAATGATTTATAAAGGAAATTAAAAATGTAATGTAAATTATGATTGCATAATTAGGTTGCAGTCTCGCCATGGATGCAGATCGGACGGATTTTAATCGATGTACCAATTGCAGGTGGCCAGTTTGTGATTCGGCCTGTGAAAAGGTTAGTCTTTTAATTGAGAATTACCGCTTACCTGCTTGGAAAGAGATATCGAGTTAAATTGTTATATGTTCTTGTTGGTAAATTTGTGTACAGAACTCCGTCCACGCAGAGCAAGAGTGCGAATTTTTTGCAAGACACAAAGTCCCGTTTCCTTTCCCTGACAAGCTGGATGCACACGTGACCTACAAAACTTTGTTCCTCATTCGAGGAATGTTGCTCAAAGAGTCGAATCCAACATTATGGTCAGCCTTGCAAAGTTTAGACGACGTGGCTCCTAAATTAGGAAAAATCCCACTCTTTCCAAACCTCAAGAAATTCAAAGAAATCGTTCGAGTCCCTCAAGACTTTGGCGGAAATGAAGACAATTGGAATAAAATTCAAGGAATTATTAATGTCAATGGATTTTGGCGCGAGATGGACTCAAAGTATGTAAAATTTCGATAGTATGAGCTTACCAACTAAAATGTGTTGTCAAGTCACGTTCAAAAAAATGAATTAAATTATCATTTTACAGATGTGGAAATTTTATATTTTTAAAAACAAGTATTTTTGCTCAGTCCTGTGCTCCAAATGCTAGTTGGGATTTAAGAATCAGCGCACCTACGACATCTACCGAGCCCAGAATAAGAATTCGTACAAATACTCGAATCAAGAGAGGAGAAATTGTTGGGATTTCTTACATCACTGACCAACCTAAAAAAGGTAACGGTAGTGGTCCTCATGTTTACAACAATTTAGTCTGAAAAACTGGCCAAATTAATAAGCATTTCCGTATCCAGGAACTCCGGAGCGGGAGAATGTGGGTTTCGTGTGTAGATGTCCTCGCTGCGTAGATCCAACTGAATTTGGGACTTACAATTCAGCGATGAAGTGCCCCCAGAATGGTCCGCTAATTTATAACAGTTAAAACTGAAAAAATTAACAGCTTCTATCAATCTAGATTGCAGTGGACTACTCCTACCCTCCGAACTTCCCGGCAATTCGAATTGGAATTGTAATGCTGATGGATGTGATATTAGTATGCCGTACAGGTCTGAATATTTACAACAGTTACAGTTAAAAATATGAATAAATTTAAAGCCTATTTATTATTCTACGCAGGGAATCATGGACATATGCGCATTGATGTACATTGACCTTCAACGTCTTGCAATAGAGGACCTTGAACATTATATAAACACAGAGCTCAATAAAGTATTTCATACGAATCATTGGATTATAATCGAAGCGTCATCTCGAATTGTACTGGAAACTAATCTAGAATGGGGTGTGGACAAATTAAGAGGGCGTGAACGCGACAGATTCATACATCATTGTCGAAAAATCCTTAAGGTCTATGATGTCGTCATTCCTGGGTTGTCGAAGCAACGAGGTAAGCCATAAATTTATTGGTACAAAAAAAATCAATTAAGTGAACGCCAAATAATACTGAGAATATTACATCATTCTGAGTCAAATCATGGCGTATCGTCTATTTCAACGAGGAAGAATGCCACCAACCTTGCTAAAATTGATGTCTTTACAGGTCTTGTCTTGCGAGCACTCGGACCGCCACTTTTACAAAAGCTTGATGAAGATTTGACGTCAGAGAATAAACTTGAAACATTGTCAGAAGCACTCAAGATGTACGAACTTTTGAAGGAGGCGTTCCTGGCCCTGAAGGACCACCCACCCTCCACCCCTATCCCCCCGGCTAACTATTGCTCTCGTGATTACGCCGTTCTCGTAAATTTAAATTATGCAAAAGATTTAATCGAAGCCCTTGAAGTTCTCAACAACAACGACAATACGTCAAATCCGTTCTACCCTCATCAGAAATCAGATAAATTGGCAGACAATAAATAAAACGCAATAAAACAATTCAAATGTCGATATAAATTAGAGTAATTTTATTGTAGAAATAATGCAGCATATATTTTGGCTATAATTGGATGGAAATTCAGCTTTAGATAGGAATTCGTCTGAACCGGATGTCAATTATCTCCGACCATCAATTCATATAAGGAAATACTACTTTGGTCTATGGTTGTCCATCTACTTCTGGCTCAACAAATTTAATGACAACCTGAAACAAAACAGGATCATTATCAAAATCCGTTCCTTCCCAAAATTCATGAGATATTTTGACATTACTTGGAAAGTGGCCATATTTGGCATCCCCTTCACATATTCATCCAGATCAGCAACAACTTTGCCGGATTTGACATTATACGCATTGCCGTTGCTGATGCTGTAAGGTCGCCTGTCGAATGGATAGCCCATTGGTTTCCTCAAAGGATACATTTGACCTGGAGCACCACACATGATAGTGGCTGAGGTACACCCTGGTGTGAAGCCGTAAGGGAGTTTCTCAATCACTTCATCCTCCGCTCCATTAGAAAGCATGACGAAGACGTCAAAGACGACGCCAGGTCCTGATCGCGTTGTCCCTCGGGGTAAGAGCATGTGACGTGGCCAACCACAACCACAGAACGGCATGTCATAGGTCCCATGCTTTGCTCCCCTATTCTGCTCTTGAAATGGGATTACGAGATTGGAATCATTGGATCCGCGAGTGATCGTCAACTTGTTTGTCTTCACTACGATAATGTTTTTAAAATGCTAAAAGTAATTTGAGATTTAGGCAAATGCGGTCAAAAATCCGTGATTAGGATAAAATTTATGTCCTGACCTCGGATTTACGACCCTAGTTTCTGGTATTATAATGGGGTCGGATATTTTCCAAAGCTTCGTTGACTGCACTTCAGAACAAACTTAAATAAATTATGAGAGTTGGCAGAAAGCTTGGCGTCGTTCTTTTGCCAGGTTGATTGATCATTTATAACCTAACCTCCGATTCACGACCCTAATATTACAAGTATAGTTTTGTATCCGACTTTAGGATAAAACAGAAACCCTGACCTCGGACATACGGGCCTAGCACTATAAATATGGCCTTGTATCCGAGATTAGGATAAAATTGATGTATTGACCTCGGATTCACGACCCTAGTATTATAAATATGGCTTTCTATCCTAGATCAGAATTAAAATGAAGTTGTGAACTCGGTTCTACGACCCTAGTTTTGCAAAAGGGTCGTTAATCTGAAATTTGTGAATTATGTATATCGTGACCCTAGTATTACAAGTCGGGTCGTAAATCTGACTGTAGGACTTAAAGACCTCAGATTTACGATCATAGCGTAATATCGAAGATACTGTCGTAAATCTGAGGTCACACCATCTGACTTACGGTTGCTAAGTATGAAAACATCCATAACGAAGAAAAGACGATGTTGCTCCATCATTGTGAACCGGACACCCTTCTCATTAAATCTTGGAGCCATGAAAATTCTGATTGCCACCTTCGGTCCTAAAGCCGGAAAACCCCTTGTTTCCTTCATAACAATAATTGTGATATTAGTAACCAAAATGTTCTTTGCGAAAGCAACTTTTCCCATGTCGCACTCACGATGTCAAAGTTGTAAACGAACGGTTCATGGTCCAAATGTTTGACACAGACTTTGACTTCTCCACCTTGTTGATCTTGAAAATCAAGTCCTGCATTGAATGAGATATTTCTACGGCTCCAAAATGTGTACAATTGATTGACTTTCCCGTTAGTAGTCAAAACAATTTTCAAATTAGTGATTCGTACATTAGGCCACAGTAATGGTAATTCACCCTGTGAAAAATAATAATATCGTTTTTTTAAATGTGCCATCTATTATTAACCCAAGAAGTTAAAGAAAAGTCTAAAGTAAACTATAAAATATTTTGAATTACCCCTTTTGGAGCGTAAGGCGTAAGTTTAGCCTTGTGTTTACTGAACCATTCATCAATTAGCCCGTGCCATCTGTAAAAGAATGGATCTCTCATGGATACCGCCGTGTTGGCCATGACACCTGGATTAAACTGCAAGGAGGACATCAGATACCAACCATAGATTTACGACCATAGTAGTTGATCAGTCATGAATTTACGACCATAGTAGTGGATTAGCCATGGATCTATGACTCTACTGGTGAATTAACCATAGATTTACGACCATATTAATAGATCACCCACGGATTTACGACCCGACAGTGGAACACCCATAGATATACGACCCTACTAGCGTATCCACCATGAATTTACAACCTTACTCGTATATCAACCATGGATTTACGACAATTGTACTCCCTCGGTTAAGGTAACTACGGATTGAAGACAGTAGTATCAGGTCTTAAATCCAAATAAAATTTCTTAAAAGAAGCAGATGGTCGTAAATCCACCCAGTTAATTTATAAATACAATTTAAATAATTCACCTTGAATTTATAATTGGGATCCTCCGCCACACTGGAAATGATATGTCCGTTGGCGTGAACTCCAACATAACCGTACAACTTGTCATTCACGCTGAACTTGTTTGCTTCCATGAGATTACCCAAATAGTCGACCCCTCGAACGTTGTTGATTGGAATCTTGTTGTTATTTTTACCAATGACGAAACCCTGTTCAATGGTTTTCAGAATCAAGTTTGCGATTGAGATCGTACTATTCACGAACACATTCAGGTTGAAAAACGTGTTCCTCCCATGGATTGCATCCTATAAATGCATAAAGTGACAAATAATAAGCGTTATAATATCTTATAGAGACGTAAAATTGTATATCTTACAATATTACAACACGACATATTCAAATTTTATATGTTTTACCGCGAAAACTCTATTTGGTTTGCGATCTTGCCAATCCCGTTGCGAAGTTGAGTCCGTTAGATGGGAGTTGTATCCCTCTTCAATTATAGTGCCTTTACGTAAATCAAATGGTTTCACTATCGGCAGTCCATTGCACAGACGCTCTGCATTGTATCTGTAATCAGTAAATACATAGTTAATAATCGCTTTGTCGTACATTGCAGACACTATATACATATATATACCGATTATTTGCTAGACTAGACATATATATAGCTATATCTGACAGAGTATATCTCTCTATCTCTATCATAGAGTATATCTCACTATAACTTGCTAAATATATATATCTATATATATATAGCTATATCTGTAAGTGTATATCTCTTCATATCTTGCTAAATATATATATGTCTATATATATAGCTATATCTGTCGTAGAGTATATCTCTCTATATCTTGCTAAATATATATATATATATAGATATATCTGTCATAGAGTATATCTCTCCATACCTTGCTAAATATATATATCTATATATATATAGTTATATCTGTCATAGAGTATATCTCTCCATATCTTGCTACGTATATATATAGATGAATATTTATTTATTTATTTAATTGTACCTCGCATTGACTTCATGATGCATATAATAGAAGAGTTCACCCCTCCGGTCAGCACGAGGGATGTCACCCATGAGTGGGTATGCCAAATGGTAATACCAGTGATGGGTATTGATCCAAATGTCTTCCCGGAAATACCATAGAGCACTTTCAACTCCATTGTCTGACGTCACTGTTCCATCAATAAGTTCGCAAGTCTATGATTATTTCGAAAATGGTTAAAAGCAATCGAAAATTTGTTGAAATTAAAAAAAATATATTGGATACAAATTAGCTACCCCTGGTTTTTGTGTTTTTCCTTTGCTTCCATAACCACCAATAATTTTCTTAGGAACGAAACAGTCCGGCATGAGGGTCACGGGTTCCGGTTTCCATAATTTGAGGAAGAATTCATCCAAATAACTGAAGCTAACGAATGCCGTGAGCCATAACCTCAGGTTGATACCTGCCCTGTCCCGAAGGGCCAACGCCATTTTTAACGCTTCTTTCTTGTCCCTAATCCCTGTAAATTTAAAAAAGAATCCAAACATTAATTGATTAATTTACAAGCAATTGTGTCATTCCGGTCATTCTAGTCCGAATGAAATCATTTTAAAACTCACCTTTCAAAATCGCTTTAATTTTCTCAACCGCCTCCATATGGTGATGGTTAAAATTGCTGAAGACACTGACCTTTGGTATTAAATTAAGAAGGATGGGAAAGAGCGCCTGGACTGAGATTGTAAAGGTCACCTTCTTTCTTGTCTCCATCGGCCCAGGTGGTTCAAACAATTCATCGAATTCTTCCTGCATTGTTTTATTGGTATTCGTGGATTTCACCATTGCAATCACGTGACAATAAATTAATACCGGCAAGCACAGAAATAGTATACGACCTGGTACCATCTTGAGTTTCTATTAATTAATATTAATTAAGCAATACTTTTTGAAGCTGATTCTTCTTCTTTAGAATTTGACTTCAATATTGGACTAACTAAATAAGTGCGGGGTCAAATGTTATCTGGTTCATCAATATTGATCGATCGTTAATCCCGGAAGTGTTTTTCGCTCTAAATTATTTTCGGAATATACAAGTAACTAATAAATTAATTCGCTTCCGTAAATAATAATTTGTAAAGAAAAAATATACGGGGTGTTCCAGAAGTCAGAAGTAAACAATCAATCACGGTCATATATTATGAATAGTAAGTGTCAACAAACATTTATTATTAATTTGCATATTTTAGACATATTTATTAAATTAAATTATAGAAATAAACCGCGTGGATTCCCTCGCTCGCTCGGTTCCAAGTGAGCAGTTCAGCAGCTCAACAGCGTAGCAGCTCAGTAGCTTAGCGAAAGTCCGTGAACATAGAGTTGCCGCACGCAAGCACGTGGCGTGCGGCGAAGCCGCGCACGCGCAAGATTCATCTCTACATCATTTACGATAAAAAATGTACATAAGTTGTAAAAAAATATATAAAAATAAATAAATAAAGGGAAACTTTTCTAGATCTCCCTGATTTCCACCTTTCTCACGTCATAAGCAACAATATTTCCAGAACGGCAGGGTTTTTGTTTTATTTACTACTCGGTGCTATGCCGTGACCCGTGAGCAGCCCTTACCGCTTCACTGTATAGTTCGAAACTTTCGAATCGGGTTTACTAGTTAAGTAATAAATTCAGTTAATATGTACATAATGCACCGGGTGTCCCAAAAGTAACAAAAGTAACGGATTCGCTCTACGAAAATCCGTCATCAAAGTCGTCGTTTTTTATTACTACCTGGAAGAGAAAATAATAAAATGCAATTGTTTTAAGGTCATCGGAGGTCATGGGAAGGTCACCATATCGACTTAGGCGTAATGAGGTGACAATCAAACACTAATGTCAAGGGAAGTCAGTGTACCAAGTTTCAGCTCGTCGCCCAACTGATGCTCTGTCCAGCGGTCACGATATGAGAGGTCACCAAGTTTCCTCACCCAACCTCTGGCTGCAGTGCCGAAACATTTAAATGCCAATGTTACTTGGACGGCGGCCATATTTGAAGTCCCTTTCCATATAATTGTTTAAATGTCACGACTATACTGCTCTTCCTAATTTGAATTTATGCGAAAGATTGAATCACTTAACGACAATTCTTCGAACATGTTAAAGCCGCATCAGAAATCAGATAATAAACAAAGCGCAATAGGCCATACATCATATCACTTATTTAATTTTCAAAATTCTGATAAAAATTTGAATAATAGTACGGTCGAAATTATACAACAAATTGGATGAAGCTTCTGCCTTAGACACGAATTCGTCTAAACCGGATGTCAAATATCTCCGACCACCAATTCATAAAAGCAAAGACTACCCGGGTAGTCCATCTACCTCCGGCTCAACGAATTTAATGACAACCTAAATCAAACCAAAATGATCAAATTCAGTTCCTTCTCAAAATTCATGAAATATTTTGACATTACTTGGATAGTGGCCATATTTGGCATCCCCTTGACATATTCGTCTAGATCAGCAACGACTTTCCCAGATTTCGTATTATAGACATTGCCGTTGCTGTTGACGCTATAAGGTCTCCTGTCGAATGGATAGCCCATTGGTTTCTTCAAAGGATACATTTGACCCGGTGCACCACACATGATCGGGGCGGAATTGCAGCCTGGCTTGAAGCCGTCTGGGAGTTTCTCAGTCACTTCATCCTCCACTCCAGGAGAAAGCATGACGAAGAGGTCATAGACGACGCCATCCCCTAATCGGGTTGTTCCTCGGGGTAAGAGCATGTGATTTGGCCAACCACAACCACAGAACGGCATTTCTTTGGTGGACTGTTGTGCTTTGCTGTTCTGCTCTTGAAATGGGATGACTAGGTTGGAATCAAGGGATCGACGCATGACTGCAATTTTGTTGTCTCTAACTGCGATAAGGATACCAAATTTCAATAATTAGTTTCTAAAATTAAGATTCAGGAAGTATGGATTAGTATGCGGTCGAAATTCCGAGATCAGGATAAAATTCATGTCCTGACCTCGGATTTACGACCCTAGTATTGGCTACAACATTTTTCGGAGCTTCGTTGACAGTACTTTGGAAGAAACTTAAACGAATCTGGCCAGTTACTGTCGCTAACACGCGGTGTCATTTGGTTGCAAGGTTCCAATGGTAATCTACACCTTAACCTCGGATTTACGACCATAGGATTATAAAATGGTGGCTAAACCAAAATTTGAGAATATCTTCGCTATATTATATACCGGGTCGTATATCCGAGGTTAGGCCAATGTCATTGAAGTAACCTTAGATGTATGGCAATACTTATGTTACTAGGGTTATTATTCATAACCCTCAGACTTACGCCCATAGCATAATACGAATGATACGGTCGTAAATCTGAGATCACACCATATGACTTGACTTACGAACGGGAAGAATGAAAGCATCCATGATGAAGAAAAGACGATGTTGCTCCGACATTGTGAACCGAACACCTTTCTCATTAAATCTTGGAGCCATGTAAATTCTGACTGCCACCGTAGGTCCGGAAGCCGGAAAAATTATTTTGTTGGGAGTCACAATATCAAAATGATAAACGAAAGGCTCATGGTTCAAATGTTTGACACAAACTTTGACTTCTCCACCCTTTTCATCTTGAAAATCTAGTCCTCGATTGAATGAGATATTTCGCGGAGTCCAAAATGTGTATAATTGATTGTGTTTCCCGTTCAGAGTCAAAATAACTTTCAAATTGGTGATGTTTACATTAGGCCACAGTAATGGTAATTCACCCTGCGGTTTTAAAATGTGCCATATATTACAAATACTAGAGTAAACTAGAAAATATTTTTCATTACCCCTTTTGGCGCGTAAGGCGTAAGTTGATCCTTGTGTTTACGAAACCATTCATCAATCAGCCCGTGCCAATTGAAAAAAAATGGATCTCTCATGGATATTGCCGTGTCGGCCATGACACCTAGATGAAACTGAAAGAAACATATAAGGTAGGTTGAAGGTCTTATTCTTGTTTGAAGAATTAACTACGTATTTACAACCCTAGCAGTCAGTCGTAAATACATAGCACGGATTTGCGACCCAAAATTGAATTTTTGAAATATTTTATGTTGCATCATTCCTTAGTGCCCTCGTTGTGATTTAATTGAAACTAAAGAAGTGGGTCATAGAAATGTCAGTTACACATGAGAATGATGCAACATAAAAT